>JAEBDU010013234.1:0-88238 GCA_016802625.1 Heliconius numata
AACAAATTTCTCGGATGCTAAATATTACCTATATAAAAATATATATTTTCAACTTAGAGAACAGCCCAATTGTAATGGAAATGGGTTTAATAAAAAATAATAGTCTTTTTTGCTTTATTCGTTTTTATAATTTATGTTATAAAAACTTATTTATTTATAAATTCCTATTCTAGATAAACAAATAGACATTCCATACAATGATCCAAATATTTTTTTTTACCAAAAAAATGTACTTGAATTACGTATTCAGTTCAATGTCAGTAGCAAGATATATTTTTTATCAAAAGATAACAAATACCTAATTTACATTGTACCTACTATGTCGTAATAATACATAAAAATAAAAAAAATTACAAATTAATCTTTGAGTAACGTTTTTACCACACAATATTTTTTTCTTTTTTGGTCTCCGTCATTTAATACGTAATATCTTAAATTGATAAAGGAAAATTAAAAATAATAATTAAAATACAGTGAAAAAATCATTATAACTAATACTTTTTTTCAAATATTTAAAGGTATCATATAAAAATAAACTTATAGCCTGAAATATAAGAATTATTTTTCTTTAAAATATATACATGTTAAATTTACGTTAGCATTTTTTTTTTTTAATAGTATTTTTAAGTATTCTTAAATACATTCTTTATCTACATTTCGACCGACGTCTTTACAAAGCGGCAATAATTGCGTCGTGAATGGCCGGACGTTACAATAGTCAATTATTCGCTTATGTCATAGTCATTGTTTCAATCTAATATATACTTCCGAATGCGGGAAATAAGAGAGCGTGTCGTCTATATTTTGCTTGTACTGGCCGTTTTTTTAACCGACTTTATTAAAAAGTGTATGATAGTTATAATTAAAACCATATTTTACAAGAGTGAGTGTTAAGAGAGGCAGGGCACCTTCAAGACCGAAGCATGGATGATACTTGTGAAAAGAAAAGCAGGAAGTCTCCCCGAATAATAGTGGACAAGGAGAAGGCTACGTACCGTTTGGCGCTACGTTCTCTATGACTGCCCACCCCAATAGGGATAAAATTCGATGCCAAAATATAGAAAAAATGATGAATATATCAATAAAAATTACTAAAGCGTTAAAACTAACAATGAATATTTTACCTGATGTCTAAATAGACTATAAAATCTTTTTATTAAAAATCTTTCAAGAACATTATAAGACCGTAAGAAGTATATTCATTTTTGTTAAAATTAAAATAAAACGACGGAAAACGGAGGACTGAGTGACTTGGCACTAGGTGCTAGACATGGAGCCCTGCTGAGGAAAACTTGTAAAATTGTTAAACCAAAAAAAAGTTTTGTAGAAGAAACAAGTGCAAAATACAATATTATTTTATAATTAGAATTGCATTAATACTTTACCAGAGCCAAGCTAGTTTAGTTACAATAGACACTATGAATTATTTTCACATTTACTAGTCTATCTTTCCGGTCAATTTGCGGTTTAATTACGCATATAAGAATATGTTTAATACAAGAATATAAGACTCGATCGAGAACGAACCGTAACCGGCACTGCAGTGGGAATCATCCCTTAAAACCTTATGATATTTTAAATAAGAAATCATTGCGCCTTTATATAACCAGAATACTTGTCAACTGTACCAACATGGAGTGCATCATCATGCATCAACATCATCATGTATCAACATCGGACATGATCTTTGGAAGGGTTCTTCCAGTACTTCAAATACTTTAACACCCTTTAAATATTAATGAGGGATAATCTATCCCTCATTAATCCCCGCATAATATGGTATTTCAAAATAAAAAAAATACTTTGACCAATCAATGAAGTATCACAATAAAAACAAACAAACATTTGTTGTTTATAAACAACAAAAAATAATGCTATTCAGCAGTACTCGCACCATCAGGTCAAATCCAACTTAGGTTCACTGGTTTAAGGGTTACTAGGTAACAAAGGAACAGCCGTACATACATACATCTATAAATAAATACATACGCGGTAAAGACATAACAACCAGTCGGGTAAAACGGGAAGGACGATCAAAGCTTATGATATAGCATTACTCATTTAAAAGAAATACCAAATGTACCTTGAAATATTTGGTTTAAGTGACTTAACATCAGGCTCAGAAAACGTAATGAGCTGAGCAGTTAAACCTATTAGAGAATTAGGGCATTTGGGTATTTTCGTCTTTGGATAGTGAGCTGGTCACATTTTTGTTAATTACTATATTAGCTTCACGTTTCTCACAGTGTAGCAGGGTAAGCAGAGGGGAAACCAGTGATAAGACACCCCTTTCCTCATTCTCCACTCAACTTTCAAGACATTGAGTGTCGAGTGGTGGGACTAGAGAGACCGCATAGAGTCATATCTAGAGCTTGGATTGCACACAGTACCTAAGTATGTAGTCTAAATTTTAAAGCTATAATTTAGTGTACATATACATATTAATTTGTTTGTTCTTTAGTAATTGATATTATCTACGAAAACCAAAATAAATACCGACGACCGCTGACGTGACGCGTAAAATCGCGTTGTCTTAGCAACGTGTAGGTTTTTTTTATCAGCTTTACGCTGTATCTCGCACACAGCATGGTGTTAGTCTTAACAGCAGCATGGTGTTAGTCTTAACGGAGTGTCTACTCCGTTCCCCACTTTCTGCCGAGTTCTGGAGGCATTGCATGTTGAGTGGCAGAACTCAAAGCCGCGCTCTGCGTCGATACCAGAGCGAAGAAATAGAAATATAAAGGTAATATTTCACTTCCTCGAGTGGGAATCGAACCCACAACCGTCAAAGTCGCGTTACAGTCACACGCCTCGTGTATGTTGCTTTTTACAAAAAATATTCTTCTATTCTTTTCTCGGAGAACTTGAGAACGATTTATTATTCAATATTGAACTCGCCTCTCATTTCACATTGCATATAATAAAATTTTTAAACTTTTGTAAATTAATAAATTTTTAGATTAGTGCATAAATCGTCGTGCAATACGCTGCCTGCCACAACAATAAAAACACACAAAAACCAGTCATAAAAATTTAAAAAAAGTACATTAAAAAACTTCTAGTTACATTTTATTACTTTAATATTAATATATGTACAATAATACATTTTATTAACACACAAATTATTTATAAAATCACCACACTCATTAAAATCATGCAACACAAATTTATTAATATTTTATTAAATAGTTAAATTAATATAATATTTAAAACCTCATATACCTTCTTATCCAGCGAAAAAATCGATTCGCGCCTTTACGGCCATTCGGTTTCTTCTTCTTCCCCATTTTGAAACTTAATACTTTTGACACTTAAAAAAAATATATCATTGTCTATGTTCTTAGCACACCACTTAGTTTATATATGGAATATCACTGTTATAAATATAGAAACACTTCGATACAGGACTCTATGGTTTGGCTCTATAAAACATTTTTATTTAATTAAAATCACATGTAAAACTAACTTAATTTATGTCAAAATACCGATATTTTTGTATAAGTTGACAGATAAAAAATACAGATTATTATAAGTAGTTCTTCTTACGGATATCTTGTTTTAATCAGCACACGGTTTGTACTTTCAAAAATAGCAAAAAAATATTTTAATTATTGATAAAATAAACCAATAGAAAGGTAAATAAATAAAAAAGGCGTTAAAACAGTAACGCGTGTTGGACGCGCGCGCCGATACTGGCGCGTGGCCACGGACGAAATTAGAATTAAAAAAAAAACCACTTGCAACGGGAATGCAGCGGGTGTTCATTTTATTTTGGTTTTACGTCTGTGAATGATTATTCATGTGACATTTGTTTTTTTAATTTTATCTTATATTATAATTTATATTAAAATAGGGACGCTACCGCGGCGCGCTTGGACGATGTCTGCTTTTACACGCAATAGTTGTCAGTTTCATCGATCAATAGTGCAAAATATTTTAGTGTCGTCGCTCTTTCTTCTGTGTATGAATCTGTGATAAATTTAAAACGAAGAGATTTTTAGATAAACCAAGATAAACCATGAAGAAAAGAAAGGTAAAGAAATGTATGAATGCAAGCGTTATATTTACAATATAATTCATATGCTAGATCATGGAAGTCGCTCTCATCACATTGTGGTACAAATATCACACAATAATCAACATTTCCGTTCTTTTAAATTGGTATAAATCCAGTATAATATTATAACAATATCATTGTTATTTTAACACAATGCTATACTACCGTAAAACAATTAATAACCAGTCGGAAGTTTCTCAACAAAAGGAAAAAAAAATAGATTTTAGATAGGGTATAAAAATCTTAGAAACGAAAAAATATTCAGGGAATGAATAGGCTCAAAGAACGTACTTCGAAAGTAACTTCTTGTTCATTAATATTTATAGGGTAATATCATATATGCCGCTATTTTATTATTTTTTTTAAAATGGACTGCTGTACTCGCATAATATATATTAAACTATGATACATATATTTTTTTGTTAAAAACCTGTAAATTTTTTTATTACAAATAATTTAACCGTGGAAAGTAAAGGGATCGTAGACAAAAATAAAAAACCTAACAGTACGCGCGTGACTCATTGTCTTCTATATCTGTTCAGACGAAACGTTCGATGAAAACAATGTGCAATTTATACGTATGTAGAGCCTAGTTTATTTATTTATTTTTAAATTTATTTATTTATTTTTAAATAGGTAGTATTTTCTATCGAATTGGCGTTTAATTTTGCCTTAGCCACATGTGTCTTTTAAAATTTAAATATGTTTTTCAATTCTTTAAAATAAACATCATGAACCAATAATATTAATTTTAACCATGCAGTAATGTAATTGAAATAAATGAACACTGAATAAAATTAAAAAAAAAAGATAAGTGTTGGTTCTTTTTGCATGGGAAGTCTCAGACAATAATAAACACATTTTTTAAATGGATTTAAAAAAAAGATTATTTTCATTATAAAACCAAGTAGGTTACAATAACCAAACATATAAAGTCTAATTTCAGTATTTATAAGCTATTTTCAACTCTGGGATCGATTTTATGATGACATTTTCATTCATAAATTATGATCTATGACGATAAATTAATTTTTAACAAAAAAAAACCGACTTCAAACAAACTAGAAAGTAAAAAATAATTTTTCATAACATAAAGTAAAACGTACTTTGATTTTGTTAAACAAAAATAATTAAAGAAAGATTTTATAATTTTGAAGTCGGTGTCGACTCTTGGTGATACGTCGCCATAGTGTCTCTAAAACGAAAATAAACAATATAACGTCAGAAAACTGGATGCAACGGAGACTTTGGCAAGTTACCAGTAGTGTACAAGGGCAGTGCCAAAATGGTATAACCTACATTTTTCTTAAAAAATGGTAATTAAAATTACATAAGTTACACTTTTTTAATTATTACTGTACATAAAATCTATATTATTTATGGTTATTGTACATATCTTTTCTATAAAATTTTAATCAATGAGCTATAAAAAAAGTATATTAAGACGTGTTGGTCAAAATCATGGACCTTGTTTCAAGGAAAGCACAGTTTTCCTTAGAACATGAAGACATAGGACATGGTTTTGACATTAAATTATATAGAAAATTATAATAATACATTTCATACATGACATAAACAAAATAATTATTACTTCTACCACGCGTTTAACGTTTAATGTAACATAAACGTTGCTATGGCAACAAATTTTACGCGTCGCGTCGGCGGGGAGTCTAGTATTTATTTTAGTTTTCGTAGATAATAATTCCTTAAGAATATACAATTTTTTTAAAATATATGAATACGAATAATTATAGCATAAAAATGTAGACTACATACTTAGGTACTTACTTTATCTTCAGATTAATTATTTTATTTTTTAAAAAACTTAGCAGGTATTACAGTACAGGCAGGCAGGTATAATTACAAAAGTATTTAAAAAATATATTTATATGAAACAATTAATTATATTGTAACACCGATATACCAAATAAAAGTTGTTTAAAACAAACATAAAAAAGAGCACATCTTCCGCGAAACATATATTAAGCAAATACACACGAGATTTATGACGTAACAACCAAAATCACTTGGCGCGACTCCAGCGATACGACATTTAATGGGAATGAGGAAATACAGGAATACTTCATAATTGGCCTAAATTAAGCCTCTGACACATCTAAGTGATGAATAGACGCCATTTTGTCGATACTTAGTCGCAAAATGTCGATAATTATAATTTTGATATTATAAATAATTTAAAATACTATTTTTTATATATGAAAAGATTAAAAGCACATTATTATTTATTTGCCTCTTCCCTGTATTACTAAAAAAAGATAAAATTTATAAACATTTCACATTTCATTTTGATTCTTGAAGATTGACGTACATCTATTCCCCTTTATTTGTATATACATTACAAACAGACAAGCAACTAAGATGTAAGTGAAAATAAAAACAATACTGGCCGTATATCCTTTGATCTTTGCGTATTTGAAATGGAAGAACAAAAACATTGCGTTCCGTTTCATCGAACGCTCTTTAAAACTGACCGTTGTTGATACTGCGAGGTTTTATTTTGAAAAAATCTTCTATACATAGAAAATGCACGTTTTGTATACAGGCGCTCATTTATGAACAAAAAAATACGGAAAAAGAAAAATTTAGAAGAAATATTTTTGGTTTGAACTTAAAAAAGTTTATTAAGTTAAGTTTTATACCAATTGTAAAATAATATATCTATTACCTATACATAATTTACCATAAATTGAAAGTTTATAAAAAGATTTTTGTAAAATTAAAAGAATCTCTTTAAAAGAAAAGAAGAAAATATTTCTTAGCCCATAAAATTAAATTATTTCTTTTATATTTCAAAGTAGGTATTTAACACATTTGCCATAACGATGTTTACACTGCACAGATTATAAACAGTACATTACACATTCTCCACAGATTATACTCATCCACTTTTTATTTTTTATTAATTAAGGCTAAAAAAAAACAAATACCATGTATACAAAAAGCACATATCACGAGTCCCGTACCGAGCGTATTTCGCTACTGGCAGTCTACAAAAACTAAAGCTTTCTGTATGGGGCTAAATATAACTCACAACATGAAATATTTTTAAGTTTAAAGAAAATAAAGAAAGATGGTGTTCACGAATAAAATGTTTAGTTATTGTGGCTGTGGCGTAGTGGACAGTGACTGACTATGAGCGCGATGGTCGTGGGTTGCCACAAAAAAGCCATCTAGCCATAGTAGTATGTATTGAAATATTTATTTAAATTTATATTTTCATTTCTTCGCTCTGGTGTCTAGGCAACGCGCGGGGTTAAGTTCCGTCACTCAACACGCAATGCATCCAGAAAACGGCGAAATATGGTGAACAGAGTGTCTTAACATTAGGTTCCCTCAGCCTACTCTGCCTCTCTGCGGGATAGGTACAGCATTAAGCTGATATAGATTTATATTAACATTATATGAAGAGTACGTTTGATTGGACGCGATAATCCCAGGAACTACTGGATTAAGAAAATATATTTGTACTGGAGAAGTCCATTTAATATGGAAAAATTACGTTGGAATAGAACCCGCCACAGGACCTGTGTGTGAATTTAAGATATCTATAGGTAAATGCAATTATATTTAATAAGAAAAATTATTTACCCTCTATAGATACCTACAGGTACACGAAAAAATTACTTTGATATTTCACAGGTGCCTAAAAAAGTATAGGGGAAAAAAAAATGTGAAGACAGAAAATAATTACAGTACATTAACATAAAAGAAAATCAAACTAAACAAACCACCCAGCAACTTACATACATATTACATACATTTTAAAGTGGATATTTTCTGTATTTCAAACCAGTTTAACGGATGAAGAGATTTCCCTCACAATTTATACTATAATAAAATTAACACGTCTTCTCGTCGGTTATTATTAGACGGCACTTGCGCTTGCACTCGAGTCTCTCTCAAAACACATTTCGCTGTGAAACAAAATAATTCCTTTAACATTGATAAGTTAGGGCGAGCAGGTGGCGGTGAATCATCACTTTGAATTTATACAGCTGTAATTCCAGAATTAAGCGAAAACACTTTTCGGTCTGATTTAAAAAAATCGGTTAAGTGCGAGTCGGAAGATGCTTCCGTACCAATTTCAGGATTATTGGTACACGGGAAGTATAACTTATAAATGGTGACAAACGGTAAGTTCTTGACGTATTAGGTTTCTGTTTTTACCTTTTGAGGTACGGAACTCTAAAAATAGAGTGGTTTTTAACTATTGCGTAGGAGTACAGCGTCTGGCAACAAGGCAATACAAAGCGTTAAACTCCGCCATTCAACACGCAATGTCTCGAATGGGGAATGATACTATAATAGACCATAGATAACCCAAATGGGATTTGAATTTACTACCATGTGATAATTAGGTGTGATTTATGTACATCATAACGATGTCATAAATTTTACTTTTAATTATGTGTCAACTAATTATGTAACCAAAAGCGAATAATACGAGTCCTTGACATATTTACAATGGAAAACAATTCGGCGTTATTTTCAAGGTAATGTACCTAACATTAGTTACGGTAATTATCCGAATTCGAAAACAATAGTATTACGCAAATGCATCTCTAAATCTTATTGTTTGCTAAATGTTTTTTTTTAATTCTTATATTGCGAAAAAAATAACTTATATTATTTTTACGCATTTTGAGTTTTCCATGATTTCCAGAGGCATGGAAATCTTCCAGAACCTCTGGAATATTTCGAAAATTGACACTAGGCTCTATGCATACTCTGATATGCGGGAAAAAGCGTGAAGCTGCAAGAAATAATAAATTGTACCGTTTTAATGACATATACATGTCTGTTGCCTTTTGTTGTTTCAATTGCATGAAATTTCAAATCCGCAATGCATATAAAACGTATAAGAAAAAAAAATACGAGATCGGTCATTGAACTGGAATCTGGCGTGT
This sequence comes from Heliconius numata, assembly GCA_016802625.1. Lineage (NCBI taxonomy): Eukaryota > Metazoa > Arthropoda > Insecta > Lepidoptera > Nymphalidae > Heliconius > Heliconius numata. The sequence goes on from JAEBDU010013234.1 coordinate 8,986, forward strand.
ATCCAACAAATGCAGTCTAGGACAGAAGACATCTAGACTTAGTGTTTTAGATTTGTTTTTCTTTGAAAATAAATAAAATAGGACCTATATTGTGGTAAATGTTTAGACAGGCACTAAATTACATGCTTATGTTGTCGTATGGTATTATGTATGCAGTTATAATGTGTTTTTTATATATATTTCTTTATTCGTATATATCAAGGTAGGCAGAGGGAACCTAGTGTTAAGACACTCCATTCCCCACATTTTGCCGAATAACGAACGCTTTGTTTACTAAAGTGGGGGAATGAACGTAATACATTCTATCGAATGGGGATCGAACGCCGTCCCTGTAATAATATTTAGTTAGCAGCATTATTAAAATAGCATATAGCGACACTCACAGACTACAATTACCGTTTCACTCAATAATTTTATATAATAACATACCTACAGTTTTGAAGCAAATGACAAAACATTTCATATTTTCACACTCGGCTCTACATTTTTAAATTGACGCTATCGTAGCCCTGTGAGATGAATTATTTTCATTTTACCTACTTGGATAAGACAGAGAGTGGCGGTGAGTCCCACTAATCAAAAATATCTCAAAATAATTCAGATTATCAAATTTCGGCGGAAATATATCTCTGTAATCTATCTGTATGGGGTTAAACGGAGGAGAGATTGTTAGTCAGTACAGCATATGCAAGGTGTTTAAAAAATCAATTATTCTTATGGTTGACCACGAATATTACGATTTCAGGAGCATAATAAAAAAAATCTCAGCCCATTTTATTTATAGGTAAAATATTAAGTAGTTGTAAAAATTTTATTAAAAGACAAAAACGCAATATTTTATTATTATTATTTATTAATGTTTAACTCTAACAGATCAAATCTTGGAAAAAATCTTTTTAAAGCCGCTGGTAGACCGTTAATATCATAACCGTATCTATAAATGAGCGAGTTACGAATTAAAAGTAATTAGATAATTCGGTAGATACACCGAGTTTACAGAGTCAGATATAAAGGAATTGCGTTATCATCCAAAAAGATTGGTAATAAATTAATTATTAAAAATATATGATCGATAATTTTATAAGGTTTCCACTCCACAGATGATGATTATTTATTTTAATTAAATACACTGAGATAAACAAATTGCAAGAAGGAAGGCCGAACTCAACATCTTGTGTAATGTAAATATTGATAGTTATTTAGGTTGTATTTTACTTACAACAAATCGCATTTAGTCAGTCAAAATATTAATTAATAAAACAAAACGATCAACAATAAACATTAAAATTTATCATTAATTAAACTTTACACAACACCATAGAGTCTATATCAAAGGCAGATTAAAAACAAAAATATTTCAAATTGAGAACTCAATGCGACGCGCGCTTCGCATTTCGCGCCATGCACTGTCAAAAGTGGCGGGAAACGATGACAGGTGATCGAAAAAGGAAAGGTATGTATATGTTTATTTAATTAGCACTTCTATATTATATTAAGGTTTGTTTGTTTATACACATATAGTACACTTATTTAATGTTTTTGCGAAATGTATAATAATATGTATCATAGGCACTAGGCTCTCCTTTTTACATATTACACGAACTGGAGGGGATGTAATGGTAAGGTACATTTGTAAGTTACAATCTATACTTATATTAAGCTAAGCTGAAGAGTTTGTTTAGTTGAGCAGAGCGCTAAACTCAGGAACTAGTGGTTCCAATCGTAAAATATTTTTTGTAAAGGATAGATCATTTATCGAGGAAGGCTATATTCTTTATTACATCACGTTGATCATTTCTATGTAATAGAAAGACTGTTGAAATAACTGTAGAATATGTCGTTCCTACACAACGTCACTTATTTCTTTTTGACTACGGAAGCGGAGCCGCAGTATACTGCCACTAGTATTTTAATAATCCTACATTTTTTAAATATATCAACTACAAAATAAAGTTTAAATAGCTCGTACAAAGCCAAACTAAAAAGCTAGTAGCACTAACACATTGAGATTCACCTCGTGCTCATTACCAATTCGGTGTAACTAATAATTTTCAGTTAAATATGGCGTTCAAACGTACGCGGGATAAATAATAGTTTACACTTACGACACTGGCTCTTACCTCCGGTTTCGCGTACAATTCTGTCGACAAGTCGTTGTCGCCCTCAAGTTAGGTTTTATGAACTTTTGCGAATTGTACACTCGGGAAGAAAATAAACAAAAATAAAAAAAACCCTAAAATTAAATCTGCGCAGACATGTACAGCTAACTACAGATCGGCCGCGACTCTTTAATAGTCAACTCCGACTGTAATAGTCAGAGAACCTAGATTTAAGACACTCCCTTCTCTATCCCACATTGGATAAATTATTTTTAATATTTTCTTTTCATCCCATGGGGATCAATTACAAAACCCTCGTGTTTGCAGTCAGACCCAGACTTGTCTCACTTCACCAAGCTGGACTCGTATGAAAAAATATGAATTAACTAATATTATATTTTCTAAAAATCACAATAACTACAACAAGAATATTGACTATGACATAGCCTGTAAAGCCTTTATACGACGAAACCTGTTTAAAACCGTCGGGAAACAATTTTAACGATCAGTTGCCATGCGATATTTGCTTACTATGAGGATAAAGTATATGAGAAAACATCTTTACAGTGGTATTTCAATAAAAATAAGCCATAGAACTGAGTAAATCGAACCGAAGCCGCCAAATTTTCGAGACATTGTGTGTTGAGTGGCGGAACTGAACTCCGCGCTTTATTTTCCCTAGTGGGAATCGAACGCATAACAGTCGCGATTACAATCACACACTTATGCCACTGCAGCATGATGGTCTCTATATAAGGATGGTTCACTTCGATATATTTAATACAGGATTTGGTGTAGTTGTTAGGAAAAGTTAGAAAGTTGAGTTCCGCCAAACAAAAAAAATGAATATATGTATATGGTTTTTGTATCTTTTAATGAAGGAGTTGTATAAAGAAGAAAAAACTATTTTTAATACTAAGAGCACATTTTTTTTTATTTATAGACAAAAATGTATATAATTTTTTTAAAGTAGATTCTGGTGGAATCAAAATTTACATGACATTACTTGGTCTCAATAAAGATGTGAAAATGAAATGCCAAAAAAACTTGCGTAATTGGCAGGGTTATGATGTCATCACAGTGATTAAGCACTCACTTTCCTATGCATAATCATTAAAAAAAACAACAAATCATATTTTTTTATTAATATATAAATTACATTTAAAAGCTAAGATTCAAATATAAAATACCAAGTAACTAAGCTTCGAACTTTATTACCAGCATAACAAACCGGTGATGCAAAATCACTATGTAAAGGAATTTTAATGTTATATGACAACCATAAATGCATTCCGATGCATCCCACAGATAATGTAGGAATGACTATTATGTAACAGATAAATGTTAACTGCTTATCTCAATTAAAAAACAGTTTATTGTTTTTTGTGGAAAAAAGATTATATTTTTAAGTGTTCGGATATTCTTTTTGATTATGTGGTTATGTATTTATTATTTTTGTTAGCTTCATTCTGTATCCTAGACGTAGGTAGGAAGGAACCGGGGAACCTAGTATCAAGGCACTCAATTCGTTACCAGAGTGATGAAATGAAAATGTTAAATATTTTATTCCCTTCAGTGGGAATCAAACCAAAATACAATCTGTCACTTATACTCCTTGCCCATGCTCCAGTGCATAACTACCCACAATATTTTTTATTCCATAATTCATTTTTTATAAAGTATACTGTCATTTTTCATAAAATATACTTTGCAAAGTGCGGTGTTGAGTTACGCCAACGCGCAATGCCTCCAGAATTTGGCGGAAATTAGGGAATGAAGTGTTTTAACACTAGGTTCCCTCTGCTTACCCTGCTGTGTGCGGGATTTTCTTTTTACTCTGTACATGATTCTTGAGCTAACTACTTATAATACAGTGTCCTCTTGTAATTATAATATATTTAAGTATTTTATCAAAACCAGCTTTATATTTTTGTCTGCATAAAGCAGGCCAGGCAGCAAGAAGTGTTAAGACTATCTGTTTTCCCATATAATGCCCAAATTTTGAGACATTGCATGTTAAGTGGCAGAAATCTAGGCCATGGTTTATATGAGTATACTAGACTAAGAAAACATCATACAATTGTTACATTTATAGTTTTTTCTTTCATTTATTTGACTTGTGGAAAACAAGACATGTAAAACGGTCACGAGTAGATGAAATAAATATATAGCAGGATAGAAACAGTTAGAAATATGTATCTATGAATATTTGAACATAACATAGAGGTAACAGAAAACTTTCACTACATTTTCTTTGCCTACTTTGCATGATATTGAAAAATATATTACAATAAAATAATAAATTTGTTCTTTATAATGGTCTAGTACCAATAAATAAGTGTTATCTTACATCTGATTCACTCTGTTAAACAAAGTGGACTGTATAAAAAAATGTTATGAATAAACTAACAGAGCAATGATGCATTACTTGTATATCATATTATTTTAAAAACTTTTCATATAAGTTTGATTTGAAATGTTAATTATTATAATATGTTTAATTATAATATTATAGGTATAAATGTGACAATTTTTTTTTTAATTATTTTTTATATGAACATCACTAAGGCTATTGCGGAGCTGTGACAAAATTTTTTTTACTTGCTTTGGTAAGATTAAATCTCAAATTTTAGAAATGTAGATCTGAGTTTATTGACACTGACTAGCTTTTGTTTAACTATCAGACATACATACACATATATGCATATACAGGATATAGGAAATTATTTTATTTTTTACCCCACATCTGTGCACTAATAACTTATTAATAATATACTTACTTAGTTCTTTCTTTAATATTTTGTTAATAAATATGGTTTGTATTAAAACTATTTAAGAATTTCTATGGTGAATTAGCAGTATGAGAAAATAATTTGAAAATTGTAAAATTACATACAAAATATTACTTTTAAATATTAAAAATATTAACAATTAAAAAGAGTTTCCTTACTTTGTCATAAATATTAAGCTGATTATTAATTGATGAGGGTATTCAGATAAATAATAAGAATTTATAAATTGGAATAAAAAACGTAACTAAATATTTTTATCGACAATTCATATTCAAAATTTAAAAGTTAGGCTCGTAAAAGCTCTTAGTAACAATAAATTCAAAGCAAATCGATTATTCTTAAAAAAATAATAAATTGTACATTAAATAAATAAAATTAAATCTATTTCTTTGTTTCCCTTTAAAAGACAAAGAATTTTTAAATTCAACTAGCTATTAACGTTTTTTAAATATCGAACAAAATATAAAAACAACGCACGTACCTCACATTCTGCCAAATTGAATGCTTAAATATTTTTTTTCATAAACACTGTATATTTTTAACTATAACTTTATTAAAACTATAATTCACTATTTATTTAATGCTAGAATATTAATAAAAACAAACAATTATATGCGCACAAAACATCTTCCCTAGTTTCGATTGATTGATCTGTGTGGGGTTGCCAGTGTTAGTTGCGATCGAATAATAATACTAGATCAAAAAAAATGAAAAAAACATTCCATGTGACTATAAAAATAAATATAAATGTTATACATACGTTTAAATACACGTATTTGTATATGTTTTATTTATTAAACGTCGTACATTACATAAAGTAATGTAAGACGTTTAGTTATTAAACGTCTTACATTACTTTGATATTTGTATATAACGTGTAATGCATAACTTTTATATTACGAATTATATGACTTAAATATATAGAGAAAAATCTAAATGCAGTTTGGATACAAATAAACTGGAAATTTAGTCTTAATATTTGTAAATTTAAAATTAGTATGTATTCAGAAATTGCTCAAAATTATTACCAAACAATCAAACAGAAGAAAATTATGAAAAAGCAAATAACAAAATAAATTGTAAATATTTGAAATGTTAAAAAGATACTTCTCGTTGACCAAGAATTATGAAATTTGGCAAAAAAAATTAAGTGTTAATTATCACTTAACTTAAACCGTCACTAAACGAAGATTTATAGGTATATAAATTATACTATTACTTAATTTTGTCAATTTTTACGAGAGTTATACTTCAAATTGACGATAATTAAATTAGTACGGAACTTTGGTGGGCGAGTCCAACTCGCACTTGACTATTTTCTTATAATAAAATACATTCCAAGTCATCCATCACCAATCATGTGTTCGTTAGAGACAATACACAAAAGTGTCAGAATTTTCTTAAATTAAGTGCAGTAAGATTATTACATTTTCTGTTGGCTCTAAAATTTAGTTGCTTGATTTGAAATCAATTGGTATGACAGGCGGTAGACTTTATACTGATCCTAATCGCAGGATTTTTTGTTAACAATATTTAAAACAACATCTAGGTAATGATGGTCAGGGTCAATTTATATTTAAAAAAAATAAAAGAAATTTAAAATTAAATAATTATTTATTAATTTATATTGCGATTTGGTACACTACTTAACTTTTACAAATAACTTATGTGAATTATTATAAATATTAATATTTAAAACATATCTACAGCATATTTAATAATAAAAAGGAGATAACATAAAAATGAAATATCATAAGTACTCAGCACGCGATGTCTCGTATGCAGAGATAAAGTGTAACATAAAAAAAGCAAATATTTAATTATCATATGTCAAGTATAAAGATGTCCCTATCTTTCTTTCTCATTCTCATTTTTTTTTCAGTTTCACGCATAGTAGGATAGCCAGAAGGAGCCTAGTGTTAAGACACTTCGATATTAACTTCGAGAAATTACGTCTTGAGTAGCGGGACTCAACCCCCCGTTTTATCATTTCCGAGCATTAAAATTAAAATAACTTTACGTTAAAATAAATACCATCATTGCCTCGTATGCGTATAGAACCTAAAACCATTGCGATTAAAGTGTACTACTGTGACACATAGGTGCTAATTTCTTTTTATTATTAAACATACAATATTACGACTATTATATTAGAGATAGTTCATTTTTTTATTATAATAAAGAAAATTGTCAAATTAAAAAGTTATAATATATGTGCATAATGATATATGTATATGATGGAATTTTATTATTTATAAAATACAAAAATACTACAGAGCTAAATTGGTACCATAGTTTATTACTACATATAGATAAAAATATCCAAAAACAAATAATATTTTATTCTATTGTTATGAAGAAATATAGTATTTTATTATTTATATCCGACTTTGCAATATTTAACATAATCTTAATAAATTAATATAAATAATAAATGAAAATAAAAATTAAATAAATTTTGTTTCATTTTTGGATATTCTTCATATATATGATTTATAATATACATAAGTAAATACATACAATTCAACACAACTATATAAGTCTATATAGAAACACTATTACACTAATAATAAGTCTTGTTAAAATAAAGATTTACATAGCATCGAGAGCAACTAGAGTTATTGTCATACTCAAAAATATCAGTTAGCTTTTAAATGTTATTATCTATATAAGCTTAATGTCATTTAAGTGATAACAGGTATTTCTGAGTGTGGTTATAATTCTATAAAATTGACTTAAATGTCTTAGTATATTAATGGGGAACCCTGATTAAATAAGTTTTAAACATGTCTGACGTAAATAGTGAATATATAAACTAAATTCGTTATTTTATACTAATAAATGATTAAAAGAATAAAATTTTAATGTGTGATATAGAATATATTGAAATTGTTGGATTTGAACCTGCACTTTTTGGAATAGAATAGCGTCTATTTTAAATATTCTTTTCCTTTAGCTTCTTTGCTTATGCAAATGGGAACCCAGTGTTAATTTTAGACATGACATTAACAATTCTCAGCCGTATTTTGGAGACATTTCGTATTGCGTGGCGAAATGTAACGCCGCGCTTATTCTCACATTCGGGCATATAAGATGAAGCTGCCTCCTCTATCATTGAACCCTCTTTGAAGACAATAAATTTTTCCCCTATTCTCTTCCTCCTCCCTTGTCACGCGATTAGGTCTTCTCCTACTCCCCACACCCAAAAAATTAAAATCTTTTAAAAAAAATTAACACAATCAAATTCCCCCTCCACTCCTCCTTACTGTCCTTCCCCTCACGCGAGCAGCTCCCCGCCCGCGCGTGCCCCGCACTCGCTCGCCCAGTAAATGTTCCCGCAGGCGTGCACGAGCGCCCACACGTACGGAGTAAAGAACTCCTCCGGCTTGTCCTCCTCTACGTAGCGGAACTTTAGGTCGGGGAATTTCTGTGTAAAAAAAATAATAATATACATTATCTTTTATTTAATTAACTGACTTATAGGTAGCGGAATACAATGTAGAGATGATGTACTACTTATATTTAAATTGTAAAATCATATGACATTACTAACTCTGATGTATAATTAAAGTTAAAAATAATAATTATTATTAATGAAATTCACTACATGTAGCATAAACAACAGACATAGACAATTTTAATATTTTTACAATAAAATTTCACTATTTTATTTCCATAAAGAATATAAGAAATTAAAATTACAAACTAATTAAAAACATTGAAAGCTTGGGCATTCATATTTTAAAGTCTATTCAGTCTACACTGCTAATAATCGAACCCGCAATCTTACCTTGAGCCTATCACTGGACCACTGCTCCGCGCCCTTCTTTATACACGCTAACACTTCTGCTACGCCTAAATCACCACCAACACCCTCTTGTACCCGTTTGAGTCGCGTCGAAAAATATCCTATTACCTAGAAAGTGGTGAAAAAGTTAAAATATATTTTATTTATATACATTTTCTTCTTTTACCAGAATAGGCAGCGCATTCTCATTACACTCAGTCCACTATTAGAACACGATCAGTTACTCAGTCCACATTAAGTATACACCAATTTACTGTATTCATATAAAGTACTAGCGGCCCGCTCGCGGTTACACCCGCGTGAACTATGTTATTATTAATTTCTGTCTCCATGACTACGTCCTAGTGACGTCTATGCAAAATTTGAGACTCCTAGCATTTGTAACGAAGTTTCATACAAACTTTCGACCCCAAAAACAACCCCTTAGAAATTGAATATTGCAAATTCCCGTCTTAGCGACCACCTACGTCCTATAAGTAACTCCTATGCAAAATTTGCGATTCCTAGCACTTGTAGTTTCCGAGATTTCGTGATGAGTGAGTGACTTTCGATTTTATATATATAGATAAGGAGGCCAGGTGTGGTGCAGAGGCACAAGAGTATAACTGTAAAGGTGAATAGTTGTGGCTTCAATACCCATTCTAGGAAATCAATTATTTATTTAAATTTATATCTTCATTTATTCGCTCCGGTGTAGAAGCAAGTCACGGTGTTCAGTACCTCTACTCATCACGCAATGCCCCCAGAATTCGGCGAAAAATTGAAATGATTTTTCCATGTGATGATGCAGCGTCAAGACACGACATTCTCTACTTTACGGCCGCTTTGTTTTACCACAGCGAGGAAATGAAAAAAATTTAGACAATATAGGATATATTGTAATCTCCACCCATTTATAAAAACTGAACATAAAAATATAAAATATAATAAAATATTTTTATACAAAACTACACCTAAATATGAAAAAGAAGAAAAATTTTCCATAACTCACCATTTCTATATTCTGAGCTATATGATGATGGGCGTGCTGTTGGAACAGTTGTTTTTTGTATAACAATGCGTATATCAAGTTCAAATTGTTCGACAGTTGGTGTGTTAGACATGAATTTATTATTTCGAGAAGCATCCTTAGAACTTCGTCTAGCACCGCTATATGTTCCATCTGAGAAAGAAAGAGATAGATATATGTTAATACTGTAAGTTGAAAAGAGATAGATGTATGAATAAAGAAAATAAGAAAAGTACAAATAGTAAAATTTTCATTTTGAGAGGCCATTGTGGCGCAGTGGAACAAAATTGTAGTTTGCCAAATAAATTCTTGTTATGATAATAAAAATATGATGGAACAAAAATTTTTTTGGACCAAAATTATTTAAATAAAATATAAAATTATTTAACTTACAATCTCTTCTGTTTTCTCTTCAGCATGATGCGGCAATTCTATACTGCTTATATCATCCCCTGAAAAATAAAATTTGTAATAATTATAACATAAACATCTTTTTTTAAATGCATATAGCAATAAATTAATAATTGTCGTTTCCGGGGCGACATTTACGAGTTTACATTATTGACAAAACAAATTATTAACTTAGTTAATATTATACATATACATATATATGTTAATTGTTTAATATTATATATAATAAAATAATTTTTTGGCGGGCAAACACATTAGTTTGAATGGCGGGACTCAACATCGGAATCAGCCTTCCTTTTATATTTTATTAAAATATATGATCCCTGAACGGGAATTGAAATCACAACCATCACAGTTACAGTCAGTGCACCGTGCGCCGTGTATTTATAATATGAATAAAACGAATATGTATAGTTGTATGTAGAATTGCTGATATATGATACCTTCTATTTCGCTGCAAAGCCTCGCTCTTCTCTTAGTTAATGTTTCAAACAGGGACACTAGTCTCTGCGCTACATACGGGTGAAGATTTCTAAATTCACCTATAAACAACCAACACCTATATTACACCAAAAGGACAATATACATATGTCTTCTGATCATAAATCACATAAAACAAGAAAGATATATCAATTTAAACAAAAAAAAAACAATCAAAAATCAGTTATCAATACGAATAAATTCATATTTAATAATAATAATAAATATTTTATATTTTATTCCTAAAAAACAGCCACAATTTATATAAAAAGTATCAACAATATTCATAATTAATTCTATATAAAATGTTCAAAAAATTGTACAAGTAAAAATCACAGCTAATATTAGCAATGGCGGTCAGACATTTAGTGCGTAAATATTTATCTGTGACTTGAGCCATACATTATACTACTAGGACCGTCCACTATATCATATAATATACCATTCAGCTTTATTTCTTATATTTACTTTTATAATTAATCTAACCAGCAACCATGTCACTAAATAATTAATATTCTTAAGAAACCAATACTATCAAAATTAAACACTGATTCAATAAATTTTAAACAGCGATTCCAAACCTATCAATATACTTTTCAATATTCATTCATAACAAAAATAATCTATATTGATTTATAATACTGATTCATAGCACTAATAAAATAAATAAATAAATAACTCACAGCTCATATTAGCGATAGCGGCCAAACAATTGGTGTGTAAATATTTGTCTCTCACTCGCGCCATGTTGTATTGCAATGCACGAACTACTACAAGAACAGTGAGGCCGCCTAAAGATATCTCAGATATTGATCTTTCTGTGTACCATGTTAGGTTTTTTAGCATCTGTAATTAAGAAACAAAATTATATTTTTCTTAAATAAGAAAAGTTAAAAAAACTGTCAAAAATCTTGTCAGGAATAAAAGAATCAGAAATACTAGTTTCTATAAAGTTGAACTAGAGAAGCTTTTAAAGGTATGCCTGTATGTGTGTTTTTGTACTATGATTAGTAGGAAAAAGTTAGAATAATGTTCATAATATAGGTTAATGTGTATAATATAGGAAAAAGTTAGACTAATGTTCATTCATATTTAATAATTTTATGTTTATTTTCAAAATATAATTTTGGTTCTTTCCATTTTTGTTACAATATCACGTTAGAAATAGCTCATCACATAAACCCAGTATAAAAAAAATAAAAAATAAAATAAAATTATTTTCCCGATGAAACTGCTTTATAGAAAATGTTTCTTTTTTATTTTTTGTTTATTTTAATCGTAGTAATTCATTTCATTTTATCCATCCAATTTAATCATTCCGTTGTCAACAAACTTTATTTAAAATCTTATTATTATTTGATTTTAATCATTCTTTTGTCACATCTTTTCTTAAAATACAACATTTTTATTATATAATTATTTGTTGTCAATACATAAAAAAATACTTACAATTAAATGTACATTTTTTATCAAGGCATCATCTTCCGTCAATATTAATAGCACTATAAGAGACATATAAATATGGTGGGATGTGTTTTCTGGAGCATTGTATAAAACTTGTAATATTGGAACCATCTGGAATAAATTATGTATGAATAATATAAGAATTACCTTGACACTAGATACTTTGACTACCTTTACTATTACGGGTTCAAACACTTGATAATTTTGATATAAAACCAAAACTTAAAATTATAACAGTTTAGAGAAGTTAATGTAAAAATTACCTAAACTTAAATTATGTTAAGGGAAATTTTGATATGTGTTATCGATCTTTGTATTAGTTTAATATTCAACACATTTATGCTTCTAAAATTTCATAGGTAGTTGATTTCAAGATTATTAACAAACAAAAGGAAATTTCTTTTGAATCTGTGTAAAGAAATAAGTTACATATTTTGTTAGACACATATGACCCAGGACTTGAAGCTACAAATAAAAAAAGAAATACGAAAAGTATATTATAAATACTTACCAAGTGTTCAATATTTGGACTATTACTGACATATCGTTTATAAGCTTTACAGGAATGTAGCATTAAATATAATAATAGTGTTGAATGTTCACACCCCGCTGTGGCACACAGTGCTTTATGTAACTAAAATAAAAAATAATAATCATTATAAAAAAACACCAACAATTTATGTTAAATTAATAATAATTATATGCTTATTATTATTAATTTAATATAAATTGTTAGTAAGTAAGTATATAAAAAGATTTTTGCTTCACGTTGTATCCCGCACACAGCAGAGAAGGTAGAGGGACCTTGAAAACCTAAAGTTAAAACTCTCCGTTCCCATTACGACACTTCCGTTCTCAACCTTCCAGGGAATTCTCGAGGCATTGCTTGTTTGCTTTGCCTTGTCGAGCGAGGAAAGAGAAGGGAGAAGCGACCGTAATAAAATATCAAAAGACTACTTTTTTTTCTAATCATATCGTGCGATCGGCCATAGCAGCTATGAGCAGATAAGTGGAAGGCAACAGTCTCAAAAGAATTGACTATCACTACACGTTTTATTTATTATATGACAGTATCAAATCGCGTTTATGGCGTATCCACTTATACTACATTGAAAACCAAGCAAAGCATGTAGAACCTAGTGTTAGAACATTCCAGAAAAAAAAAAAATTAAATAACTTACCGCCGCCATGTCTATTCTGGGTGGTGTTATTTGTGTGACACTACCGTTTGTGTCTTTATGGGGAGTTGTGCCTGACGTGTCTGAAAAGAAATAAGGTAATTTTAAGGTTCTGATTTTTTTGAGGTATTTTTGATATATTTATAGTGAAAAAAACAAAACATCTTCTATCTTCATATATAGAATGATTGGCAAAAGCCAGTAACAAGAGACATGTTTGGTTAGCTACAGAATGTTCAGTTTTAATGTGTGTATTAATTAATTTAGTTGGTAAGACAGCCCACTTTAGTTATTTATTTATATATAAATAAAAAAATAATAGAAAGGAATGGTAAAGGAAGAAAAGATAAAAGAACTTACTATCAACATATAAAGGAATAGCATTATTTGACCTACAGAGTGTTTCAAAAAGTAAAAAATAAACAAAAATTCTTACCAGCACTATCCTCACAGTGTAATAAAGAAATCCTAAACAAATTATCCTCATGTATACAATGATTGGCCAAAGCCAGCAACAGGAGGCAGGATTGGTTAGCTACAGGATGTTCAGTTTTCAATCTTTCTATTAATTCTTGTTTTGTTGTGGGTGGATTGCTGTATATAGTTTGTCTTGCTGTCGGTGCTAACGATAAAATATTCCAGAGGCTTGCTGAAAAAATATAGAAAGTAAATAACACAAAATAAATACCATTCAAATAAGCAAAAACGGTATGTAAAAATCGATGAAAATTTTACATCATGTAAAAAGGTATATAATTTTTTTAAATATATTTAATGAAGCTACTTTTTGATAAGATTTATATGATTATATCTTTCAATTCGAGGTTATCTAACTACAAACCACATTGACAGTATTTTTTTCTGCATAGTTACGTCAAATAGCGTATTGTTACTAGCGAGTTCCTTTAAGCAAAAATAATTGTACCAAAACAATTGATTATATGATATATTACTATGTACAAACATTCGTCAGGCGCAGTGGCACAGTATCTAATTGTAAGTTCGAATTCCACTTGGGGAAATTTATTATTTTCGCTCTGGCAAATATACACACACAATGTCTTGAAAAATTGGGGGATGCGTGGGAACGAAGTGTCATAATATGCCCACCCTGTTATAGGATACAGCCATACATCTGCTACTTACAAGCAATATTAATAAGAAAACTCCCAGCTCCTTGACCCCCGAATTGTGGAGGAGCTGCAGCCATTGAGGAGATGTTGTTTAATAAAGTTTTTATTAATAATGGAGAATGCATACTGTATCTGCCTTGGAAGAGGGTTCTGGAAATTAAAAATACAATCATATCATTTGAAGCTACTCGTTGCATAGCGCGGCGTTGAGATTTCAAATTTCAAAATGCAATGCCTTCAAAATGCAGAAAATGGGGACCAGAGTGTTTTAACACTGGGTTCTCTCTGCCTACCGTACTGTGTGCGGGACACAGCGTGAAGCTAAGAAAAATTAAATATACCAGCATACTCTTTCTACTGTTAAAAAAATATTACCTAAAAAGAAACTACTCTCAAAATAAAAAAAAAAGATAGAAAATAATAAGTAAAAACTCAAGGTACTATAGAAATTTAGAAAACTTACCTATATATCAAACATGTTTCGACTAATCTCGTTTGTCCATGGACACCGGCAAATAGATACACTGACATCAGAACGAGAAGAGTGTTCAGACACTCCAAATGTAGGTAGTATGTGTTGTCACTGGAAAATAAAAAGTTTTACTAAAAGATATAATTGTTTACAAAGAAAAAATAGACTGAAGTTAAAGAAAAAATGGAGGCCGTTGTGGTGCAAGAGCTCAAGCGTGCGACTTGTCGCGTTAACACAACGGTTGTGGGTCTCATTCCCATTCGGGAAAAGTATTTATTATTTTCATTTCTTAGATCTGGTAACAAGGCCAAGTACCGCTTTAAGTTCCGCCACTCAACACGCAAAGGCTCGGAAATACTGCGAAAAGTGGGCAGACAGAAGTGTCTTAATGGTAAAATATCACTAGGGTCCCAGATTCCCTCTGTCTACTCTGATTTGTGCCGTATATAGTGTAAAGCTAAAAAATAAGGAATCATATACATACGTAATAGGTACATCTATAATAAGTCCGATCAAAGCATCCATTAGCATTTCAACCCGACTCTCCCCATTTTGTTTCGGTACTTCACTCTCTTGGGGGGACGATGAAGGCGATTGTTCTTGAGGTATTGGCGACTGGTGAAAAAAATTTTATATTCACACAAATGTTATTTAAAATAAATTAAAAGTATAACACTCAAAGTTTTATTTTAAGTCTATTTACTTTAAATAAATTTATCATATTTCATGTTTCTTTTTTTATTTTCACACATTCATCATTTAGTATCTCCTTCAAAGAACAGACTATCTAAATAAAAATGTAAAAAAATACAAATGTAAGCAGTTGCTTGATAAAAATTAGTTTACAGAAACACTCAAATTATTAAATAATAAAACCTTTTAAAAAGAAAACAAGTAAGTCAAACTTACATTAACTCTTGCCTGTACATCCAAATGCTTACACACTTCATACTCTGGCACCAACTCCACTAAATATTTAGCAACTGCTCGTATTAAAAACAATGCATTATAGCATTGCCATGCTAGCATAACACTGAAATACGAAAAAATGTTTACATATCTAATTAAATTATATATAAAATAAAAATACTTTATACCTACTTATTAATATGTTTATTAATGACTTTTCCTAAGTATTTCATTTATTTTTATTTCTTTGCAACTCACCTCTTTGCCAGTTAAGTTTATTATTATATTATAGCCAAATTATTCAAAAACTTTTACATAAATTGTTTTTATATAGTAGATGTTAAATAACTGTATATTTAGATCTAAATTTGTTCAGTAGTTTTTGTGTAAAAATAAAACAAACATTCATTAATCATATTAGTAAAATACAGTGTGGAGCTAAAAGAATTACTTACTTATCACTATTAGGTGCAGCTAGTAACTCTGTGGCTCTTGTAATAAATACTTGTACTAATGATCCAAGGTTACCAGTCTGAGGGTTATTTTGTAGAAATTCTTGCAATAATGCTTCTGAGCTCGAATCTAACATTAATTGTTCATCACTGAAAGAAAAATTGATAAAAATATAAGAGAATTAAATTTATTTAACTTACATCTTTTATCAGTTTCATACTGTATCTCACATAAAGCAGGGTAGGCAGAAGGAATATAGTATTGAGACACTCCTTTCCAAATTACCTACTGAATTTTAGAGGCATAGCCAGTTGAGGGGCATAACACATTTTGCATTGCCATGTTTTGCATTATTCCACGCAAGGAAACAAAAAAATCAATAAATTTACAAAGAAAGATATAAGCAAATTTAGATTTATCGCAACAGTGTGAAGAAAAAATATATATATATTACTTACGGATTTGTTGGTATCTGTATATTAAATGCCAAAAACTGATTCCAAAATGGATCATTGGGACAAATTATTTCATTTGAACAAAATCTAGCCACCAGATCATTTGTGGATATATCAGAGTACTTGCTTACTGTTATACCCATTTTTGTAACTTATTATTGTAACTGTAAAAAATGTAACAAAATTATGCAAGTGAAAAATGGAGAAAGAAGTCTTTTTACATACATTTTTTTACCTATCTCGCTATATACAGAATACAGCATGAAGATGAATAAATGTAGTGTAATTCGTATATTCAATAGTATATTCCAAATACACATGACTCATGAAAATATATTTTAAAAAAAATTGTCTTCTAGTTAAAAATGGTAAAACGCTTACTAATAAGATCCTTATTGATAAATAAAAACAAGTAAACAGAAAAACTACCAGCGAAATACTTATAATTGATATAAATATATTTTATTAAAATAAATACAGTATAATATAATGCGATTAGAATTCCTTGGCCGGTAAATTGATTATAACAATTAGATACACTTGTTATAGCTTCGAAAACGTATAATACTTTGAGTTTTGTAACTATTTCTTATTAATCTATATATAAATTACCTTGAATTATTTAATAATATTAAAAAAATAGCATATATCACAGTTTTATTATAGTTTTATTGTAATTGTTATTCTGCGCCACGAAATCATTGCAAAATGTCAATTCGCATATGTCATTTGTTGATAGAAGATTGACGTTCTAGACTAGTATTTTTTTAATAACATGTCTTTTTTTTGTCTATGACTATTTATATTTCGGTCAATTCTCCGAAACACACAAATTTCAAGTTCCTTATGTTTACTCATTAATAGTAAATTATTTAAAGAAGATAAATATGATATTAAATACTTAATTAAATTATAAACAAGTTTAATGATTAAGTTTTTATAGAAATATTTTAAGAAATAACCTATTCTTAGGTAATTTCTTTTAAAAGTAATGGAAACGCTATAAATATTAATACTGTTTTTTCCATGTAAAACAGTACAAAAATAAGCTACCTAAGCTTATGTAAGTATAATAGGATAAGTGAAATTTAACGCTTTCTATTAATATCCCTAAGTTTTTCCTTATTTCCTTTTTATTATTCTTATTTTTTAACACCTCCCTTTATCCACTGTCACCACTCGTCAATTTCTTTATATATGCCATGCAACCGAATATATTTGGTTAACTATTTATATTTGGCTAACTATTGGAAGTACAGTCAGTACAGTCTTATTATGTATTTTGTCATCTTTCATACATACGTATTACCTACATACAGGTCAAAACAAGAGGCGTCGTACATATCCTTGTGAAATTTGCTCACCGCTGTAAAACGTGTGGCAAATTAGAAAACAACCTTAAGAATCACTAATATCTCATACAGCAGGGTAAGCAGAGGCAATGTAGTGTTAACATACTCTGTTCCCAACTTTCCGCCGAATTCTGGAAGCATTGCGTGTTGAGTTGCGGAACCAAATGCCGCACTTTTGCCTGCATACCAGAGCGAAGAAACGGAAATATAAATTTAAGTAAATATTTCGTTTCCTCAATTGAAGATTGAACCCACAACCATCACGTTACAGTCACACTCTTGTGCCTCTGCGCCACGACGGCCTCATAAGGATAAAGTTTTTTTAGGTATGTATCTCTAAAAAATTTAGTACGTGAACCTCGAAAGCCTTTAGATAAAATTATTTTAATAAAAATTTTAATGTTTTTGTTAGATATTTGCATTTTAATCTTATTTTCTTGTTTTATTTTTAATGAATTGTAGTACTTTGCTATTTTCTACTGTTTTTTAAGTTCCATATGCTGTTTTTTTTTCTTTCTTGAGGCTGGCAACACTGACTTAAAATTAAAATATTTGTATAGACTATAGACATCTAGAGTTTGTAAATGTAAACATTGACAATTTAAATTTTAATACTTTACTACAATTAGCATAGGTACCATTTATTATTCAAAATTTGAAATTAATGAAATTTGTAGTATAAACATAATATTGTAAGTATTTCTGCTTTGTATAGCAATTTGTCATAGATATAAAGTATCTTAAATTAATTTAAATTTCATCTTTTATATAGCAAGAATAGCATATCAAATATCTTTGCTTATTTCATTAAACTAAAAACCTACAACTACTCTTTTATTATACTAATAAATGTTTGGGATATATAAAAGAGAGTAATTCTATTAAATCGGCATCATGTCGCTCGACATGTATCCTGTAAACGTGGTACATATAACCAACCCTCATCTAATATATGTCGAAGTATCAAATCCTAGTGATAAATTCACCTTTGAACAAATTGGACTGTATGGTATATTACCTTTGGAAAATACTATGGATGTGGAATACAATGAATTAATGATAAAAAAATCTGATACTTGGACCCCAGCATCAGCTAAGATATTGAGGGATATATGTGAGGAAAATTCACAATTGTCGTTTTCTCCAACTTATATAGATCGTAGGTGAGTATACTAAATACAAATTAAAGTGTTACCTATGTCCATATTTATAAAATCACTCGAGTCTGAGATCAATCTTAAATTTTCGTTCATAAAATACATATCATTTATGAGTGAAAAAAACAAGTCTTTTATAAATACTATATATTTGTTATTATTATTTTATACAAAACCCACATAAGGTTTATAGAGGTTTTGCATAATTTGGCAATAATTTTTAAGTAGTGCTTACTTAAAAAGTTGCTAGTAATCACTAGCTAACCGGATTAAATAAATAATTATAACTTGTTAAAACATTTTAACTATAACTGTTTTAGACAAACAATATTTAATGACAACATTCATAAATATGGAGAAGTAATGATTAAAAGTAAAAATGGCAAGGTAACAACATTATCTAAACTACTCATAAAAAGAAATTTGGCATATTTAGATACAAGTGAATTCCATCAAAAAATGAGTAGTGGAAACCTAAGCACTAAACTAACAAATATAAAAACTCAAGAAATTATCAAAGTAATTGAAAATTATTATTTAAAGAAGCAAAACTCAAATAATAACCGGGCTAAGGCACTTGAAGATCAAACTTCAGTGTTTCAATTGTCACAAAAATTAGATTCCTTACTAACAGTGTCAAATGTAGAGAAACATAACAACCAAATGTTAAAAAAAATACTCGAAAATAAATCCAGAGACTTTGAATTGTGTAAAGAAGTTGACGAAGACTCGGTCGGTTGCGGTATAAAACAAAGATCTAGCTTAGATAATGCATGTGCTATAAGATATAGAATGGCAGAACATAAATTACAAAATGATCAACATATTAATTTGAACAACATTAGAAAATATTTAGATGCTAATAGTAAAAGGAAAGAGGACGATAGAAGTGAAGTTTCTGAACAAGAAAGTATGTCTTCATATAATACTATGTTAAATAAAAGGAGGCACCTTTATAATTTGTTGCAACAAGCAAAAAAAGATGAGTTTGAAAAAGAAGCAGTAAAAAGTTGTCAACAATATGATTCTGATGAAACATTTTCTGTATGTAAGTAAGCTTTACATTATATTCTTAATATACCAGGGCATGGGCAGAGGGAACCTAGTGTTAAGATACTCTGTTCTCCACAACCTCCTCCAGATATTGAGTGTTGAATAGTCAGTCTTCCTACTAGAGCAAGCAAATCAGAATAATTCATTCACTCAAGTGAGATTACAAATCCCTAGCTAGTAGTTTAAAGTTTAAAAGTAGTTTAATTTTTTTTCTTTCGGTAATTTAATTGTTTTCTTTAAAATATTACAAAATAGTTGATGGAAACAAATTTCATGTAATAAAGAAACAATAAAATTAATGTTATCATTAGCCTACAATATGAAACCAATTGTTATGCAGGGGCACAACTGTAAACAAACGAGCGACAAGTGCATTGCCACCAGAAGTTCAGGAATGGAAATATCTTAATAGGAATGTGTTAACACTAGGGTTCCCTCTGCCTACCTAGCTATGAACATAAACAGTACAGTAAGATTGATTTCACAACCATGCATGTACAGTCAGACTGTACCACTTTTATTACAATGTATATCTACATATATTTATGTTATTTAGCTGAAGAGTTTGTTTGGTTGAGCCCAATAAGCTTAGAAACTACTTTTTGAAATTGAACTTGTAGAACTTATTGAAATTGTAGAATTATATTGTCCATTTATTAAAGAACTTTGTTACAACATGTTGGTTTGAACACACTGTACCTGCAACCAGAGTCCTCATACTTAAATTGTGCCATGCAAAAGTACTTTGTTTCTTTAGTTACGTCTTTTTAATAGTGTATAAGTACTTATAAAATTGTAACCAAGATTTATTATTTATTTATTATTATTTTGGTTTTGGTGCAGCATCGTCAAGAGAAACCTACAGAAAATCACTTGAAGATAAAAAGCAAATAATGGAGGATCATAAACAGATTTACATGAGCAGCAGTGATTCATTTGAAGATGGTAAGTCACAATAAATATCTATTGTAAGTGCAATTTTTCTTTAATACAAGGTTGCCGTGGCGTAGCAACACAATGTTGATTGTGTTTGTGTTGATTGTCGCTACTGTCGCGACGTTATAAGATTTGAGTAAAAATATTAAATACTGAAAATATATTATTTTCATTTCTTTGATCTTGTCATTAATTGAAAAATTTAATTAAACTTAAACTCAAATGAAGCAAAATATAGAAGATTATTTTGATGAATATTAGTTTGTTTTTTTCATATTCACATTTTTTTTGCAGTTGATTTACTCAGATTAAAATCTCCAAACGCATCTAGAAATGTAATTATAAAGAAACCAAAAAAATATGCAAATTTAAAACAAATAGCTTATGGACCCCCTGAACTTGATCGTAACAAGTTTAAAATTGAACTGAAATCAACAGATTTACCTGACAACAATAATGTAAAAGAATATAAAAACTTGATAGTTAACGAAAATCTAATATTAAACAATGAACATAACATTGAAAATTCTAAAATAGATAAACATATTCGGAACAATTCTTTGGCAAAAGTCAATTTTGGGAAAGAAAAAGCGATCAATGATACTTCCAGGGATGTTCAACATACGCCAGACTCGATAAAAACAAGAAAAAAGATAAATTCCGTTTTACAAATGAAAATTAAGAACATCGAAAATTATTCCAAAACAACCGCATCATCTAATTCTAATATATCAATTGAAAAATCGATTAGCAAGGATTCTGATGACGATATCGATGAAGTTATTAAAACTATCAATGCTAAATACGAAACAGTACAATTAGATGAGAAGAAAAGTGACAATGTAAGTGAAAGTGTTGAAAGTGAAACAGTGATGGCATTGGAGACACATTATAATGTGAATCCGTTTAGAAATATCGACTCCAGTATATCAGGGTTTGTAGAAAAATTAGTGTCGCCAGTGTTAATGGTACATACTAAAATAAAACGTCGGATTCAAACGATTCAAAATTTGCAAGAAGTTTGCTTTAATAAACATATACATGAAGTTTTGAAGCGTATGAAAATTCATAGCCCTATGATGTTACAGACTGTGTCGTGGCCGATTATTTTAAGAGGGTACAGCCTTTTTATGATAAGTCCACTAAAAAGTGGAAAGACGATTGGATATTTGCCGGCAGTTTGTCGTTTAGTTAGTGATTCGTCACCTATTATTGATAGTGCTGGACCAATTGCGATAATAGTTTGTGCAACGGCGAAATTAGTATCTTATGTAGAAAACATAGCAAAGCAATTGTTAGGGCTAGAAGATCGCGTGCTTGCTTGCTATGCAGGTGTAGATGAACTACATGTGACCACTGCTTTGTTAAATGGCTGTGATTTATTGATATCTACACCTGTATTCTTATACAATTTACTCCAAAAAACCGATTTTGGTGTTGATTTGAGACGATTATCGACTTTCGTTTTGGATGATTGTGAAAGATTGTTTAAAAGTTACGCGAATGAAATGAAATATTTTCAATTTAAAATTAAAGAAATGCTCAAAAGGCGGGTGCAGAAGGAATTAAACGTCCAATACATTCTCGCATCACGCGTTTGGTGCAATTCTATGGAGTCTTTGGCTTTTAAAGCACCAGATACGGTGATTTGTATCGGCGCCTTCCAAGAATGCGTTATGTATTCCAAGACTGATGTCTCAGTTAGTTTCATAAAAAAGGATCCATCACTGAAATTGACTTATTTGCAAGAGTTTCTGCAAAGTATTGATCAATCTAAAAAGACTGTAATAGTATGTGCCACAGATGACGAAGTGGAATGGCTAGAAACGAGTTTAAAAAGTCCATCACAGATAATATATGCTACAAATAATAAAATGACAGTGCATGATTTGTATAATTTAAGTGTTTCGTGGTCCGAATGTGAGGTTCCTTTGGTGGGTCCTATTTTAATCTGTTGCGACGGCAATTTGACACACATGAATGTTATAGACGCTCATAACTTAGTTCATTTCTCATTACCACAACTCTTCTCGATGTTTAGCAAACGGTTTTCGGTTTTAAACAATAATTATCCTACGATTTTTAAAAACTGCAGTGGCGATGTTAAAATAAAAATTTTTGTGGAGGAAACTAATTGTGAACATTTACCTAAACTAATTAATTTTATAAAACGTTGTACTGACGTCCCCGACGTCCTCGAGGAAGTTTGTGAAAACATTGTAAAGGAGAAAGATGAGATTAAAGCTAAAAATTTTGTACCGATTTGCGATAGTTTACTTATGCTAGGATATTGTCCAGATCTTTTCCATTGTCATGAACGGCATACAATTCTGAAGGAATATGATTTACCTTTAGAATGGTTGCCTCAAAAGGGACTTGTAACTTTCAAACTATTGCATTATTACTCAGCAATATCATACTCGGGAAGAATCTTATCTAATATTGGTGACGAAAACTCGACAAAATACCCGCAAACTTATAACATGCTTTCTTTGAAAATGGGTATGCATTACTCCAAAGAAATAAATAGACAGCTTCACGGATTTCCTAATGTAGGTGATATATGCGCTGTAGCAATCAATGCTAGTCTTTACGTGAGATGTCAAGTTGTCAAAATTCTAAACACATATGAGAGAGGAAATCCAAACAATGTGCTCATTAAATTAATTGACGAAGAATGGTATGAAGTTACAAGGGATATTCATCTTTACCATTTGCCTGATGAGCTAAAATCGATAGAGACGCGCGTTGCCCGAATAAAACTTGTTAATATAACACCGAAAGAAAATGACATCACGTTTTCTGACCTTGCCAAGAATCATATTAAGAAAATTATTGATAGCGAAGATGAACTCTACCTGAGAGCGCACATAGCTTTAACAATTGGGAATTGTATCTTCGTTGATACTTTAGAAGTGTGTCAGGATTTAACATCTTTAAATGAAGTTGTAGTCAAGCATGATATTAAACATGAATTACTGAAAAATCATGCAATACTAAATGAAAATCTGTTACCTGATTTAAAACAATTATGTATTAAAAGTGGGATGGCTCCAAACGTATTAACTACTGTACCACCTAAACCAAACTGTAAAGATACTGAAGAAAATATAAAAATAGAAGAAAACCTAGAATCAAAAGACTTATCGGATAATTTGTCCGTGGCTGAAGAAATTACGAGGTGTAATAACGAAGAACTTTTTGTAGCTTATAATAAAGGTAGAAATATTGAAAAGTTAAGTGATAATGACAAAGTTGAGCAAATAATAGAAGAAATACCAAAACAAACGGTGCTTGAAAAATATACTCAAGGTAAATGGTCTAATTTGGATGGTGATGACTTTATCAGAGTATATATTGCTGCTTCAAAAAATCCAGACAATTTCTTTACGAGACTGGTCGACTTTGAACCTTGTATGGCAGTTTTATTAGACACAATAAGTGCATATGTTGAGAATATTGATAATACTCACGTTAATTTACGAGAAGGTGAAATAGTTTTGGCTAAATATCCTGATGATGTTACTTATGAGAGAGCTAGAATTGAAGAGATCAACAAGGAAAGCGTAAAATGTTTCTTTTTGGACCAAGGCGACTGGATGGAAATACCCATTTCCCATTTATTACCGATAACAAAAGAAATTATTAGTAAATTACCTTTCCAAGCTATCGAGTGCAGATTATTAGGAGTTCAACCACCGGGTGGTGAATGGACAGAATCTACTAATAAATGGTTTTATGATTACTGTTTTGAGGGTAAAAACAGTGAGATGAAAATTTTACGTACAAAATATTTCACAAAAACGCCACCTGAATTTACTGGAGATTTTAAATATGGCGTCGTTTTATATGATAAAAATACAGATAGTGGCGAAGAAGTGTTAATCAATCAATTGTTAATAGATCTCGACCTAGCTCTAATAAACACAGAAGAAACGCAATATTTTGAAACATATGATGATGAAATAAAGGAAATGGAAGTTTCAGATATTAAGACAGTAAAAAACGATACCACAATTGATATGCCACCTTCTTCTACGTTATTATTACAAAAACCCATAAGAACAATGCCTTTAGTTGATTCAGATGATTCTGATGATGATAAATGGGATGTGATCTTGGACTCAGATACAGTTGAAAATTTTGCCCCTTTGGTGAGAAACATACCTGTACGGCAACTACCACTGACGAACGAAAGATCAAATGTGGAAGAAGCTTTCAGACCAATAATGGAAAATGAGAAACAAAATGTAACAGAAACGATAGATCAAAATAAGATAACAAAGCGACCAAAACTAATATGGCGACAAAATTTAACTACAGTTTTTGTCAGTATATTGATAGACGTTGAAAAATATGACTTGCAAATTAAAGACAAAGGTCTTAAATTTAGTGCCGAGTTAAATAATTCGACATACGAATTTGATATTGAACTATATGGCGTCATTTACAAAGAGAAGTCATCTCACAATAAAAAAGGCCTTATTATTTCTGTAAAATTAGAGAAAATTAATAAAAAAAAATGGCTGGAACTCACTAGAGATCATATCAAAAATTGGATAACTTACGATGTAAGCACTGATGACATTTCATCTGAGGAAGAAGATGAAGTTAATACTAAAGACTTGGAGAATTATATTAAGACAACTCGTGATGAAAATTCAGATTCTGAAGACGACGAGTTTCAGGATGACCTAAATCGTTGATTTGAAGAGTAAAATATCTCAATATTAATAATGTCTGTCATGTATTCTCGGTATCGACATGAAAACACAAATTAACAGAAATAATTTTGCTTGAAAAATGCAGTAACAATTCTTTCCAAAGCACTCAAAGGACTGTCACCATAGAGTTTCAAAAACTCACTAAAACACTAATTTCTCTCCCGTTTTGGCCTCCTTGCACTGATTTTTGAAGGGTTAAGGTAATTATAAAGAATAGTGGGTATGCTAACGATAAAAAGTTTGTCATCTCTGCTGTCATTTTAACCAGAGGGAGGGTCGTCTTCAATGCTCTCTGTCAGTGAACAAAACACCTAGTTGGGCACTAATTAACATTATTACTTAATTGACTACGCTAGTCGAATATTTGTAAATATGTAAGGCTATGTTATTGTAGGATTTAATATGTATGTGTAGTATTAAAGTTTTGCATTTATTATTGTATTAAAAATCAAATCGTTCAGCTAGTTACGAAGTGTGCTTAGAATGTAACGGGAATGTTTTGAAATCTACATTAGATGATTTAGATTAAACATATAAAAATATTGACAAGCGATATGTGATTTTGCCCAAATACAAGCCTCTGCCTCGATATGAAAAACTATTCTTAATATTTGTTATAATACTGAAGAATGTTTTGTTATAGATATTTGAAAAATAATTTTAAACTAAAAGAAAAACCAACAGAAAAACAAACAACGAACTAAAATAATAATTTTACAATGATTTTATAATTTTGAAGTCGGTGCCAAGTAAGACAAACAGGCTTAGTAATTGGATGTAGTTAAGGTTGTTGTAGCATTAGTTTGGTATAAGAAAGCTAGGGAGGAGGAGAATTTTTTTATTAATTAAATAAATAAATAAACAAAAATAATGTCTCAAATTATGGTAGAATAAGTGGAACTATCTAAACTATCCCACATATATCTAAACTATCCCACATATATGAAATAATAAGATTTTTTATTTTAGCTATTTTAATACATTTTAAATGAAATTTTTTAACCGGCTTAATCGCGTACATTTATCTAGATCTGAATGTACCCGCGACCACAGACTACTGCAAGGTGTTCGATACTTCGAGTTTCCATCCATTGATAACCTCCTTTTCTTCCAGAAGTCGCTTAAAAATATACGCGATTAATATTATGGTTTAAGAGGTTCAATTAAAATGTATTAAATTTCATATATATCGTGACACAGTAGTGTCTAAATGTACACGCGATAGTTGTGGGATATTAATTACTTCAATATTTCTGGTGCAAAAGAGAAATGTATTGAGAAGACTGAGAACATTAAGGATAGATGTTAAAATATCTGATTAGTTAAAAAAAATCATAATATTCTTTATTCAAATATACTGTTATAAGCACTTTTGAATCGTCGAATGAACATATAAACAAAAAACTACCACCGGTTGTTTTAGTATGGTTTAGTTAAAAAAAACCAGTGCCTTCTTCGAATATATCATTGCCAATGCGGTAGATCGTACGGGGAAGTAAAATAAATGTTGATAGATTACTTTAAAGTTCCCTGTGTCGTAAGGGGTCCTCAACGCAGGACCTTAGTGTCCTAATAATGATGATTCTTTATATAAAATTTATTGTCAAATAGGTATAAGACTCTTTTAAACACTAAAAGTGTAAAATGAGGTTGTTAATTGTTTTTTAAGTTTTCTTTTGGATTTTTTTTATGTTGATTTAAACTTTTAAGATTTAACCGCAATTCAATGTTTCTAAAATATAAGATAATAAATGTCTACTTTTAAAAAATGGTTTTATTTGTATGAATGTCTGTGTGTGCTTGTTTTATCGTTCAAAGGAGAGTTTCGATATAATTTAATAAACACTACAAAGATGTATGATTGTACACTAGGATAGTTTAAATACAAGAAAAATCATAGAGAGGATATTTTGTCCATTTTTTTATCAATTAATCTTTTTTATTTCATTTCATAATAATTTGCGACGTATGTACATTTTAAAGGCACGACCTATCTTCTATGTTTTTAGAATATTTGTTTGATCAAAAAATATATTATTAATTTGTGTGTTAATAATAGTAGTTATAAAATTAATTGCTTCTCAAATTGAAGAGATTCCTGGTAAATGAAGAGAAAAAATAGCTAAAACCATGAACCTCCATGAGCAATATTAAATGACAAAGGTGGATAAACAGTTCGGTCTGTCTCTGCTCCATTTTCTATAATTCTTCTGGAAATCAACATTAGATATAACTTTATTCTGAATATGGTAGGATATGCAGGCAAAACGTAGTGATAATGTATTAAGTTTTCTTTCTTTCCATTCTATGTTTCTGTAACCATTTGTCCTCTTGTCTAAAATTAGCTCATTTATTTAACTCTTTTTTTGACAATACATATAGTTAGGTTTTTGGGTTAGAAATTCAAATAACCATGTAAAAATAATAAATTAAGGAACAAAATAATGATCTGTACACATTAATAGCAATAGTAAATAACGAAAGGTACTCACAGAATAACGACCTTACAACTACCTACTCAATCACTGACATCAATCCTTGAGAGATGTTACCTCGACGACCGCCCGCCAGCGAATGAGGTTTTACGTCGTGTACGTGGGAATGGCAGCGATGGGTACCGACACCGCTCGTACACCGAGACATTCCTAACTATATATTTAATTGAATAAGTTTGTTTAATTTTATATGAAGGAATCATAACAAGTTTTTCACACAAATAAATTAAAGATAAAATAGTAAATAAACATATATTTAAACATAACAATCACACGGAATGTAGGTATTTACAATATACATACAGCTATTAATATAATGAATGAGAAAAAAATAATTTACATTTGGCATATATTTATTATCAATGTTCGATAACGGTTACACCGTACTGATATTAGATTATTCAAAATAGGAAAATATAGGATGAAGGGTGCTGTCTTTGGGGATGTCGAGGCCATGGGCGTATTCAGAAATATTCTCATTATACGACGCGAAATTTAAAAATTATATTTACAGTACTGTCGACGAGTCGTGGTCGTCCTGCAGTTATGATTTCCGAGCTTTTCCGCATTGTTCACTCGCCGTGAATAAAATAATCGAATCAAAGAAAAATTTTAAAAATGAAAATAGCTAACTTCAGGGCAGCAACGGCTCGTCTACCGTATTACCTATATACAGGGTGGAAGAGGCAGCGCTTCTTTTATTGAAACTGCATATAGGGTAATATATTTCAAACCCACACCTAAGAAATTAATCAAGGTACCTCAACAGTTTGGACGTAGGATTTTTTTTTCATTTCACGATTTTTATCCATACCTGTATTTCGTGTGACGCACACATACGTGTGCGACGTTTCCGATTTGACAGGTAAGTGTGTGCGTGCCTATGTTATACTTTACAAATGGCGTTTTATTTTAAAACGATAATTTTATTATTTATTTTGTTTGAAAAAATAACTTTTTCATTTTTGGGAATTATTTTTTTTCCGAATTATATTAGGCTTTTATAGAGTAGTTAAAACTGTGGTTTCATTTAAAGTGGTGCTGACAATTCCACCCTGTATAAGTTGTTGGGTGTTTATTATTTTTCAAAATCCAAATTAGAAAATACAATTTAGTAAAAAGAATTGGTAAAGTTTCGTGACTTTAGCTTTGAACTGATTTTTTGTATTAGGGTTTTTATTTTTCAGTCTTACTTTATCGATACAAATTCTGAGATAGGCATGGAGGACCTTTCCTTCATTCGTACGTCCATAGTCCCGATGCCTCTTCTACTCTATTGGGCACAGTTAGTAGAGAATTTAACGGTTATTTCAGTTCATAGCCTCCTAAGGGGACCTAGGAGGGTCTCAAACACAAAATAATTTATTATGTCGAGTTGTGATCAATTAGATAACACCCAATGCACAAAATATAGTTAATTTAGATTTTAATATGTAACTTCGTCTGGTCTTCCAAAATTTTATTTATATTAAAACGACTAGAACTTATAAAAGATAATATAGTATTTAATTTAAATTAACTTTGAAGACAAGATATTTAAATTATACTTATATAAGTAAATGTTAAATCTGGAGATTAATATGTAATGGAATTTCATATAATAAATCTTACACATTAATTTGATAATAAAATATGAGACATCGTTTTGGCACTGTTTTATCTATGTATTATATGACTACACAGTCATTCATACTAAATATTATAAGTTCTAAATCAATTCTAGTCATTTCAGGCAATTTTTTAATGGGAATTTTAAGTTTTAAGTAATTTTTAAACCAAATAAAAACTGATTAAATATAACTTTTAAAATGACACATTAATTATGATACTTAATAATCTACGAAATCGATATTTATAATCGATAGAAATATTTAATTTGGAATAAAATTGTAAATGCAAGTTGAATAATATAGCAATATTATAATTTTTTAGAGACGCAAATTTGTTTATTAAAATATATCCTTCTAAAATACAAAAAGATCTTGTCATAAATCGAATATTAACAAAGAAAAATCTTTAATATTTAAAAATATATTTGGAATGTATCTATGAGAGATAAAAAAACATCTGAAATAAAAGTTAACAGATAATAAAAAAACAATCAAGTAACAACACAATAAATAGGATTCACTTAATTTAGATTTTCAGTCATGTTTTGATAATATCTGAAAAATAATTCTAATTCATAATATTTATACAGAATATTTAAAAATATAGATATAGTAACAATTAATAAGAAATAAATATTTGTACAAACAGGAAAATCCCTAAAATAAAAAAGTGTTTAAAATATTTTTTTTCCGAATTAAACATATATATTAAAAAATACAGTCAAAAATAGTCAAAACTTCTTGGTATCTGGATAAAAACAGGTAAATAGGTATAAATTTATATAAATATACAGGTAATTCCCGTTATAGAATAACTTCTCAAATACACCGTAGGTATCTTATAAACATTTACTTCTTCTTCTTCATTTGCTTTAACTTCTTTTTCTCTTCTCGTTTCGTCTCTTTGTCCTTTATCGATTTGTATAGTTTGTAGCCGAAGAATACTGTAATAAAAAAAATTAATTGTATTTCAGATTTTTGTATATATTCATAATTCCTATAAGAACCAACGAATGGTCGTGAGTTTACTTCTCATAAAATTTGTATTTAATTTATTTCCTTTTTCCTTTCCCACTTCCTCTGGCGAAATAAAGCGCAGCTTAAGATTCTCCGGATTACGACACAATGTCTTCAATTTGGACGGAAGGAAGAAAACGGGATGTCTAATATCATGACATGGGTCGTTCACTCTAAACTGCCCTGCTATATGCGAGGTACTATGAAACTAAAAAATTGCCTGCGTTATGTGGGCTAAGCATTTAATATACCAATTTGTTCTTCACTCTCCGCTTTAATATTTCCTGTTGATATGGCGTTACTCATCAACACACTTCGTACCCATTAAGACACATCCTTGCTCTATTTTCCGCCGAATTCTGGAGGCATTGCGAGTTTGCCTCAAAACTTTATATTGTTTTTTATAAATAAAACTTTATCTAAAACGTATTATCGTCTTAATATAAATGATCCAGGTATAGTTGCTAAATTAATCTTGATTTTGAACTATTGTGTAACAAAATTGATAATATAAATAATCAACTAATTTGATAATATTTTTGACGTTGATAAGTAGTTATTTTATCAATAATTGTTTTCGTTATGTTGCAATTAGCAACTTATTAAATTACAGCTCATTTATTACAATAAAAAGTTTAAAACAACGAATAAACTGTGATAGTAATACGTTTCCCATGTATTAATCCAAATTGGAGGTAACTTCCTTTTTTAGGGTTCTGTACTACTGAAAAAAAGAGAAGAGAACATTTGTTCGTACGTCTGGAGAGACCACTGTTCTCAAGATTTGTGGAAGTATCAAGCTGAAGTTAATAATAAATATCCATGGCTGCGGTCCCAGAAAAAATTAAACTTTTAAGTCAACGCAATCAAAAGAAAAAAGCGTTTATGCATCGTTTGTGCTACATTTTTTTATGAAATTTATCGCGCAAAGAAGATTTATAGGGAATTTCTCCCGAACCTACAATGATTTTAGACTTCTCGATGCTCAATCACAAAAAAATCAAAATGCCAAAAATTTAAAACAGAAAAAAAAACACCTAAAAAAGTAAAACCTACCCAAAACAATAATAAACAAAATAATGGCGCCTCCAGTAAAATACAATTGCGATTTGACAGCATCCTTAATGGCGCCCTCGACTCCGCTTAAATCTAACGGCACATCTTTCAATTTCATCGCCAACTTAGCTGCAAGTACGTCTTTAACTTGTCTAACAAATTCTTCTTTTTCATTTTCTGTTAGATCATTGTATTTAGATAGAACCCCTTGTAGTTTCTGCCTAATGTCCTCCGA
This sequence comes from Heliconius numata, assembly GCA_016802625.1. Lineage (NCBI taxonomy): Eukaryota > Metazoa > Arthropoda > Insecta > Lepidoptera > Nymphalidae > Heliconius > Heliconius numata. Next base: position 41,284 of record JAEBDU010013234.1, read on the forward strand.
ATGTTCGTCCTGGGCTGTAGTTGCCACCATTTTTTGAAGCAAAGCCAATACATCTACATTTTTGACTGATTGCGACAGTTGCTCTTTGATAGCACTGCCTATGTCCGCGCCAACGTCGACGTCTACCATTTTCTTTATTAAAAAATAAAACTATTTAATATTTGATACTTTAAAATCTTACATATTGGTATTAAAAAATCTAAAATTTTTTACAAGCTCAAGCCACACTAACCACAGATTTAATTACATATAAATTTCCAAAAAAACCCGATTTTTATTAATATTTATATTATTATTATTATTGTTAAGAACAAAAAAGACTTAGCTATTACTGTTTCCCCTATTATAATAAAAAATAAAATAAAAACAAATAGAAAAAAAAACAACAATATTAAGCTCACCGCACGTTATAAATCAACACCTTTAGATAAACTGTCGAGACTACTATCACAAGTATATTTCGTCGGCCTATCACAGAACGTGATATGATAGCAACAACACCTGTACCTATAGATATATAATTATGTTGATTGACTATTTGTATGTTTGTTTGTTTTATATCCATAAATAATTTGACTGAAAGTCTAAATTTTCTTATTAGGGCCCTTGAGCCACGGGCATACACAAAAGTTGGAATCTGGATGGTAATTAACAACTATTTAATTGTAATACGTCTTTTCGTTCATGAACAACATTCTACTACTCAGAGCTGTTGATCTGGAATTGCTTTTGCGCTGTCACCAGGTGTAAAGGGGCTAGAGTGGCTCGCTCCAGAAGAAATGCGAGCAAAAATGACTGGTGGGGAGAATTTTTACAGATTTTAGCTGTTTACAGGTCATTTGAGGCCACTTGTGTAATCAGGGCACTAAATACGTACCTTATGTATCTTTATGAAGAAGCCGGAACTACTTTAATGTCAAAATTTATCTTAGCAAACAAAACTATTTCGAACAATCAAATCTTACCAGCAAAAGTTATATACAATAAAAATTATAAATTCCTATCACAATACATAATTAAAGACATACGTTATCAATAGTTACGCGACTGAGGAGAGGACACGTCGGACCGATTATATACTCGTATGTAGATATCGTTGTGTTATATAAACTAAATTATTGGATAAGCTGATATCTGACCCATATTGACATTGTGGAGAAATTTTAAAGTAAAACAAAATTATTATTAAATAATACTGGTGAAGAGCGTATTAGAGAAAATGGTATTGACACACAAACCGACAGTGTAATGCTGTGTGTAAGTTTTTCATTTTATTCCTATGAGGTACGGTACCCTTAAAACAAGAGTTCTGTTGCCATGTTATAATTTCAATAAATACCAAAAAAAGCAGAAAATATCTAATGTAGCGATAGAAACATTGAATAAAGCGATAACTGTTTACGTTATACAAAAGTTACCATATTGATAAAAGAACATAAATAATGGGAAATATTTGATTTTCAGTTTCAAATATCCCGTCTCCTACAGTATAGCAATGAGAACCTAGTGTCAATACACTCCATTTTCTGCTGAAGAATTAGGACTATATAAATTTTCAATATAACATAAAAGTAGCAGACGCGCTCTAGGATTTTCGCCAGAACTTCATTTTTTCCATTAAATCTCTTAAACACTAGCTTCTTTTTAATTTGACCGCATAAAAACCGAAGTAGATAAGAAAAATGCTTCTATTGAAAAAAAAACCCGAAATTACTTACAGATAATAGAAAAGATGATAACAACGAACAAGATTGCCAAAGCTGTACCGCTGCCAGTTCCACCGAAAAATTGTGGGACATCCCCAGCAAGCATACTCTTAAGACTTTGCCTCATATCTTCATCCATTTCGGCCGAATTGAGCATATCTAACAATTCTTTATTCGAAGGCACATAATTTGGATCGGCATTCATAAATTCCTCAAGTTTCTTCAAATGTTCATCATTTTTTAATACATCCATGTTTTGGAGATTTTCGGTGTCAAATTCCGCCATTTTAACACTTGGTTTCGGACAGATTGACGATAAACAACAACTGCTTGTTGCGCGGGTTATCTAAAGTAATATATCAGCGACACGTTGGGATCCACGTTGGAAAGACTGATTGGGCCAATTTATAGGAGATAGGGACTTTTATCTTTTAACTCTTTCTTGAGATTTTTATTTTTTAAACAAAAGTGTACGACTCGGGCACAAAAGATTCCATACCAATTTCATAACTGTAGCTTAACAAACAGAGCATAGATTTTATCTTTTTATAATGTATCGTATCTTCTGATTACATTGACTTATAAAAATGCAATTTTTATATTTTTCTGCTTAAACCTGAGTGTTTAACTTAAATTTTAGCTTGATATCTCCACGTGTACCTGAGCCAGACAAACAGACGAAAAACAAATGCAAATAAAACTGGAAAGAAAGATACCGCTTTCTATTTTTAAGATTTCATGTAAATTATACTGTAATATTGAAATAAGAAACAAACAAATTCTGGCACAGGTATTTTCATGTTATCGAAATTTTCTTTATCGAGCGTAAATTTAGAAATGGATATGGCTAATGTAGTTGTTGAGCTGAATACTAATTATGAAACTGAATTGACCTAGACTACTATGAAAACGAAAAATCACAATATGTGGATAAAGAAAAAGTTAAAGAAATGAAAAAAAATGGAGCATTATATTCTTATTTGTTATATTTTTTTATAAAAAATACATTTATAAAAATATCAACATGCACATGACTTGGGCCACACAACAATAACATATTATAATAACACTTGTTTCAGTATGACAAAGCTGATTAGAATATGCAACATATTTCTGCATAATTTACATTAGTACAATAGTTAAATAAAGATATTTATTACCATAAACTAAACTGAATGTCACATAAGTGATAATTTTTTTTACTTTCTTAGCCTGCCTAGCAGGGTAGATACCGAAGATTCTGCCTGAATTTGAGACATTGTGTGTTGTGCTTGTGTGTCACTATAGAAGACAATGCTTAACATTATGATTAATGCTAAGCATTGTCTTCTATATGAATAGATACAAAAGCCGATATGAAAGTCTATTTTAAATTTAAAAAAAGTTTTTTTTCACACATAACCAGGTTCCCTCTGCCTGCCACCACATAGCAAGGTAGGCAGAGTGATCAATAATAAATATAAGCTTTCTGCCAGATTCTGGAGGCACTGCATATTGAGTGGCAGTACTCAATGCCGCTCTTTGCTGCATGACCCTGCACCACGACTGGCCTCATTAATTTTTATTATATTATTTTATTATGTTTGGCCATATTACGGTCCAACTTAAGAACTGTGTCGAATGCATGTGCCTTGCAATATCTGTCTCTGGAGTGAGACTTCCTGGACGCCCAGGGAAGTGCTGATTGGATGTGGTGATGTAGGACATGAGAGCTAATGCTCTAACCACCGAGGATGCTAAAGACTGTACAAATTGGAGTAGGTTGAGTGAGAAGAACAGACCCTGCCATTAGCCGGGATTAATGCCAGGAAGAAGAATCCATTTAATAGTTTAAGCTTTAACCATATTGTCACTTTTCTCATAACTTTTGAACTAAAAATAAAAAGTGGGGGACTAAAAAATAATCAAATATAAGCTTCAATATATACCTGTTAAACTGACGACAACAATACCAGGAACTATGAATACTGAATTGGAAAATGCATGCTCGAGGGGCCCGTCGTGACCACCGCTCAAATCCACCATTTTGATAAAAACTATGTATTAATTCAATAAAATACTGTATAAATTATTTCTATGATACAATTCAGATCGTTAAAGAGATCAAGTTTATTAATTTAAGACATTTTCAGCGTAAAAACGCGATTTTTCGGCGTTTTTGTTTGACGATAACAAAACAAATGTCAAAGTCCTAAGGTACATGTCAATTTCAATGACAGTTTTCTTTTTTCAACATTTAGGTTTAACAATTTGCAGTATAGGTTATGTACTCATATCTTTTAGAACATATCTGCATTGTCTGTGTTGAGTACGGCGTTTAGTTCTGCTACTCAACACTCAATGGAACAATGAGAATCTTTTCTCCTCTGGTTCCACAGAAGAGAAAAACATTATCTCTGCTTTCTTTCTAATAAAATTATATGTATATTTTATATATTTATTGATTTATAGCACATGTAGGATTAAAAAAAATATATTTCTAATAATTTTACATTTAAATTGAAATTATTACTTACCTTTGTTATAGTTATGTATTATACATACATACATTTATAGCAATTTATTTTTATAATATTATTTAGTGTTTCAAAACTTTCTATCAAAAATTGGGACAAATAAAACAACAGTGTATAAACATAAATTTATTATCGTAAAATACACAATTATGTATATCTTTTGGCCTTAAAATAATATAAGAGACTAAATTCCACTAATGAGACACGATACAACAGTTACAGCTAATATACACAAAAAACATTTACTTAAAATTATCAGTTATAGTTATCGAATAAAATATCTTGGAATGTTTTAATATTAAAGCAGCAATGTCATTCATGATTTTTTTTATAAAATGACGTAATTTTCAAAAATATTGTAAAGTATAGTTTTTGTTTTATAAAAATATATTTAGTGTTATTGGCTCAATAACGTAATTTCTCTATTTATTATTCATTAACTGTTTAAAAAAGTACTAAACAGTTTGAATCGTTATTTTTTAAAAATATAAATTCATATTTCAATAAAACGTAGTATATTTAATTAAAATTATATTAAAATATAATATTATCGATACATTTCCATTAATTACGTAAACAATTTGAAGAACCTCAATTTTAAAAGAGTTATCACAGTACAATGAGGTGATCTCCAAATTTTTAAAAATTTTAAAAAAGTTTTATCATTACTTGTATATTTATATAAAAAATATCATTTCGAATAAATTTATTTAAGGCACTGTTTGGGAATGACATCGAGCAAATATTTTTCAAAAAAGTTTTTGTTTCAATAAGTATAAAGATAGTGTTATAATGTTCGTCACATTACTGGTTGAAGAGATTCATATAATTCATATAAAATCATTAGAAAATATTCTAAGAACAGATCGAAAAAAAACGCGAATATTACCTATTATCACGTATCTGTAACCAATAACATGGCAACATTTTTTTATTTTTATATTTTTTCACATCGATTCAATTCACACAAGACTTAAGCTTAAATTTATCCATTTTTTTATTGGTATTTAATGTATTATTTTACATTGTGTGAATTAATACGATGTTAAATTGAGTCTATTGTTTTGTTGTGTTATTTTTAATTCTTCTTGAGAGGATCGAGATTGTCTATTGAAAAATCGTCGTTTCCAAAGCTGATCCCTCTGCTGAATCCATCCTGTGGACAACAAAGAGTACTATTAAAGTCATAAGTAAGTAAAGTACAACTAATTTAAATTGTAAGTTATATAAACATAAATACACACTATACGCACTGTATCCAATATGCAGCAGAGTAAGGAGTGTTTAAACACTCTGCTACCCACGAATTCTGGAGGTATTGCGAGTTGAGTGGCGGAACTCAACGCCGCGCTTTGCCCCGATACCAGAGCGAAAACAAAAAAAATATATATATTTCATCTCCTCAAGCGTGAATCGAACCTACAATCTGTCGCGTTTAGAGCCACATGTTTGTGTCCCTACGCCATGACTTCCAGTCAGAGTGTCTGTCAGTCAGTCTAAGTGAAGTAATTATTAATATTTATTTTGTTAAATTACGCAAATGTAGACTTATTGTTGTTTATGTATTTAATTCTTTACATCTCTATATTTTTACTTTTTTAAATATATTTTGTTTACTTACCAACAAATCATCAATCTGTTCAGGAAAAGGAAATCTTATTTAACAATTTTACATTTATAATCTTAGAATAGAAGAAGATAATATTTTCTGATAAAAATATATATCCATAAGTCAAACATCTTTCAAGAAAATATAAATTAAAAAGAAAGGACTAAAACATTAACACTGCAAGAAAGAAAATAGACAAAACAAAAATAAAAATTCCATACCTTCATCTCCGATATAGTCTTATCCAAAAAACCATTGAAGCTGCTATCCAATTCGACCGTTTGTTTCTCGCTCAAATTTCCGAATCCGTTGAAAGTATTTCCGTAACCGTTACCAAAAATATTTCCCGCTTTTTGCGTGTCGAACGGATCGTAGCCCGTCAAACCGTTGGTAAAGGAATTCGTATTGAAAACCGACGTTTGCAAATTGAAGTCGCTTATGTCATAATTCGGTTTGACATTGACATTGACATTGACAGGAGCTTGCGCGGGAAAACTGTTGACGGGAAGGGAAAATGGTGTCGATCCGAAAATATCATTGTTGACGGGTGGAATGAATTGTTGTTGTTGTGTTGGTTGTTGATTTTGTTGTGTTTGCTGGTTTTGTGGTGAAGATTGACGTTTGGAGGCTTTTGGTGGTGGTGCCACTGGAAAGGTATATAAAAGGTTTTATATTTCTATTTAAATATTTAAAAGGGATATATTTTATTCAAATTATATACAAATTGAGGCTGTCGCACAAGAGTGTGTCGAGGGCACAAGAGTGTGACTGTAATGCGACGGTTGTGGGTTCGATCCCCACTCAGAGGAATTAATAATTCATTCCCCCGAGTGAGGATATTTATTAATATTTTCATTTCTTCGCTTAAGCACCAAAGCAAAAATTCCACCCGTAGTTAAATTTCGCCACTCTACACGCAAAATTCGGTGGAAAGTGAGGAATGGAGTGACTTAACACTAGGTTCGCTCTGCCTACCTTGTGCGGGATACAGCGTAAAGCTGATTATTATTTATCTAATTTAAATAAATGTTTTAAGCAGGGCATGTTTCACCAATAAAATATAAAAATACAAGTTGATAAAGTGTAGTTAAACCTTTTTGAATTAATTCGGACATTCTTAGCTTTACAGTTTATTCCCCACACAGCAAGGCAGTAGGCAGAGGGAACCTATTGTTAAGACACTCAGTTCGAAAGAAGACTCTTCTTGTAAGCTTGTTGTGATGAATGTTTGTTTCGCTTATGCTTTTAAATAATCCACTTTTAAACTTGATAGTAATATAGCTTATACATAAGAACACATTAGGATAAGATTGATGTAAAGATTTTATTTGATTGATTGATTGATTTATTTAAAATAAAAGTAATATACTTACATAACGGTGGAGTGGGAGTGACCGTATTCTCCACAAGGGGGGTGAAGCGAGTCACTGAATCCGTTTCAAACGCTCGTGGATCAAAATCTAGAAAAAACATACTTTATACATTAACACTAGAAACGCCCCCGTCCCATTTTTGACCCAAACGTAAGTTTGATTGTATATAACTTTTTTATTTGTTAATTTATGTAGATGAAATTTTTTTACTATTACCAATTTTACACCTTTATTTAATTAAAGATATAAATAATTTTATAGCAGTCATACTTTTTGAAAAAAAATTAGATTTACCTAGAACTGCCGCTGGGTCATTTTTGTCCCGCCATTATTATTTTGTTATTTGAGGGTATAATTTGACATATTTTCATGCCTCGGGGACGAGGTGGAGGTGAAAGGGCGGTGCGGGGGCGGAAAAAAATTGAATAGTAGGTTTAGCAATCAATGCCTAAGTTTTTAGGGTTCTGTAGCTTTTAAGGAAAAAAAAAACCCTTATAAGATAATTTTTTTGTCCATCCGTCTGTCTGTGCCTTTATTTCAGGAATGCTTGGAGAAATCGAGTTGATATTCATATGAGTATATGAATATCAACTATATGACGATCTACAGTCCCTTAATTTCCTGAAAAAGCGCCCTTAAAAAAAGATATGACCATTTACATAGTAAAAAACGTGTATTTCGACACTATAAAGGGAATCAAATTAATAAGGTACTTTCAGTGAACTTAGAATTATGAAATTTGGCAGCTAGCATCTACATGTAGTACCAGTACAGGAAAAAATCTGAAAACTATACATTTATGTATAAATCTTAAAAAATAATAGCCTGAAAAGTGGGGTAAAATTGGTGTCAATACTAAATTTTGCCGCTAGTTCAAGTGAGGTATCAGATGAAAGGATGACTAAGCTAGGCTTGAATTTCAGAAAAAACACTCGATACCAAATGTGGACAATTGTAGGGTAGGTAGAGGGAACCTGGGAACCTAGTGCTATGCACTCCGCTGGCATTTTCCGCCAAATTCTGGAGGCATTACCACGCAATGTTCATCATCATCATCATCATCTGTGATGTATCACTGATGAAGAATATATTAATGCATTACTTGGCCTAATAATAATATTAACTAATTTCAATAACTTATAATTTTGTAAGAGTTATTCAGTTAGTTGTCACGACCTTAGAACGTATTTGAAATATTTGATTCTTCTTTGTGTTTTGTTTTTTGGTACTTTTATGTTTGTTAAATAATAAGAATTGATTATTAAAGATGGTCTACATACTTTACGATTTATTTTAATAATATTTTTTTTTTATTATACCAACAATCAACATAATAAGTAGAATGGGACAAATTTGTCACGACGGCGGTTCTAGGGGGGTCTCAATCTTCGGCACTTCTAGTGTTAATAAAACCTTAAGGGTTATTAAAAGAAGTAAATATCTGACTATTTTCCACTATTTCACCAACAAAAGGTGAAGTATGAGGAAATCGGCACAGAATGCCACTCTATTAAGTCAAGTTATTTTGCTATGCAAACAGATGGATAGACAAATATTTTAATAGTTATTTAAATTAGATATTGGTCTATATTTTTGTTTTTATTATAGTCGAGATCGTCGCGGCTCAGCGGCACAACATTTAACTGTAAATGCGACAGTTATGTGTCAAATTCCACTGGAAGTATAAATTATTTTAAGTTCCTCGCTCTGGCAACAAGCTAAAATACAGGATTGATTTACGCCACTCAACACGTAATGTATTAAAAATTGATACTAGGTTCCTGTGTCTACCATATTATATGCGGGATACAGTGTGAAGCAAAAAAAAAAAAAAAATTACCACTATCAGAGTCAGAGTTCAGCAACAGTCCCTCTAATTTGGTGCCAACCACTGGATTTTTGCTTGTCATATCGCCAAGGAATTTTCTGGAAGCAAAATATAATAATGAACCAATGAATTCCGTAAGACTTAAAAAAAGTCTTTTCTTGTGACGATTGTTCTCATGTCTGAGGTGTTCACTTTAAAAAACTAAGAAAAAATCATAACACAAGTCAACGTCCATAAATCCATATATGTAACAGTTGTAACACTCTTTATTTATCATCATTTATCAGAATTTACCAACATTTATAGCCCTTTATAGTCATTTACAAACTTACCCAGTCTTCCCATTGTGTAGCGGGAGGGGCGCGTGCGGTGCGGGGGGTGTTGATAACAACAAATTGTTATCATTTGAATTGAATGTGTCTGTTGAGTTATTTGATACTGCATCTGAAATTATTATTTTTTTAATACTTATTTACTACAATGTTAATTTAATTAAGTGCAATAATGTCGTAACTACATTTTAATTATTTCTGATATGTATCAAATATGCATATTACTAAAATCATCTACATATTTAGGTTTCTTTTTCTACATAACTAACTTAATATTAATTTATACCTTTATTAGGATTCTTTGATGATTTACTCCAATTTATAAGTTTTAGAGTTATCATTATAATTCTGTCTAGGCTATAAGATAGTAAAAAATTAAAAATGGTCTTACCAGTATCAGATTTAGAATTGAACCCGTTAACACTGAGAGTGGACAATTGTTTCTCTAACTCCGGCGGCGGCTTGAACTCCGCTATGTCGGTCAAGTTGTTGCGGGAGAGATAAGCGGAGAGATCGTCCTTGTACGTTATTTTTGATAATTCCTGTAATATGAAACGTGTTTTTCTGTTAATTTATGTATATAGTGTACTAGTTTTAAAAAAAGTTGCAACTGTAAACGCGAAGGTTGTAGGTTTGATTTCTATTAGTACATGTGAATTAATGTCGTTTCCTTGTTCCGGTTAGCAAGCTAAACGACGTAGATTTATTTGGGAAAACAAATGGACTAATGTTTGGAATATATTAGACATAAAAATCAAAATTATTCAAAATACAATTGTCTTGTTCCATTTTTTTATGAAAGACTTACAAGACACTAAAAAATGCTTTAGGCACAAAGAGGGGTGAAAGCATATACATATACGATCCAACACAATAATCACGAAAGTGAAAAACATAGAGTTTTATCACTAATTAAAATCATTTCCTATAATATACCTGTAAGCGATTTTTGTACGTGTTCATTTGTAATTCGAGCCTCTTGTTCTGTAGAGTTAATTTTTGCATTTCAATGTATTTGCCGTTGTCGTTCAAGAATCGCCTGAAAATTAAGAAAAAAGAAAACATTATATAACCCTATTTTATTTATATGTATTTATTTATTCATTAATTTATTTTAATGAAATAGCTATATTTATAACTAGCTAAAATGTGGCTTCGCCCGCGTCGTTAAATGGATATAATTACTCGTTGTATAGTGGGCTCCATTGACACAATTCACGTTATGAAATATAGCCTACAGTCTTTCCCGATAAATGGACTATGCAGTACAAAAAGATTTTTCAATTAACTTAACTTTACAAAAGTAATGTCTACAAAAAAATGTTTTACGCGTTTCATTTTCTATTTTAAACAACCTACAAAATTTCCAATTTTTTGTACAATTTTAGATCTATTATTATCGAAGTAGGTTAAAGAAATTTAGAATAAATATCAATTTTATTATTATATTGTATTTTTACAAAAAAAAAGTTACTGTAGGCAATTTTTCTCGGTCTATTGAAGATAAAGAAACTATTCAAGACACAAAGAATACAATGGAAAATGTTATTCTGATTACACTTTCACTTAAATATAGCTTGCCGTTTATGGCTGCCTTTAATTTACTATAGCTTAAGGACGTTTATGGCTACCTTTAAATTACTATAACTTAAGGACGTATAGCTTAATTGGCAATTTGATTTAAAAAAACTGAGATTTTCTTATTAATCATCACATTTTGCCAGGGATGTCAGGAAAATTATATAAATTCTTTTTTTCACAATATAAAAATTGGTTAATTCATTTACTTATTACATTCAATTTGCGTCAAAAGTGATTTAGAGAACAAAAAGTGTAGATTTCTCTTTATTTTTTTTAAATACACTAATTTCCATAAATGCAGTCGTGACGTACTGAATTCGATTCCCATTAAGTGGAATTATATTAAAATTATTCTCATGTCCCTGCACAATTAAAACAAAGTGCGGTGTTGTGTTCCGTCACTCACCATACAATATAGTGCGGAGTGTCTTACCACTAGTTTGTCTCTGCTTATAAAAATATTTACCTGTAAGCCAAATCGAATGCTTGACCAATAGTTAAAGTGATTTCCGAAGCCAATTTAGTGGATATAAACACGAAACATTCGTGCTTCTCTACATTTCCATTATCGTGGCCGTTTACCCCATTGACGGTGCTGCCACCTGAAAAAATATTTTAGAAAGTTATTAATTAAGTGTTGCCATCGTGTAGTGTGACTGAACTAAAGGAATGAACTGCCATTAGTCTATTCTTTTTTTTTTCTTTAAATTATTGATGTACCACACAAGAAAGAAAGTACAGAAAATTTATGACAACAGAAAGAATGAACTTTAACAATAGAACTTTAAATATAGAATCAGGTACATATTCTATATTTCAAGTTAGTTTATGAGTTTTATTTAATGTGGGCCGATCCCGGCGGCACTGCAATGCCGGGCCGACCCGTGACAGGAGTGGAGCGAGCCCCGAGCATCCCGTCAGCTTACAAAAATCAGTTTAATATACTGGTCCCGCGGTGCGGGAACTTTCAGATATTAAGCTGAAAAGAACAGATACTACACTTTGATCTTAGCCAAAAGGCCGAGAAGCGATAAATAAAATTTCAGAAAATTTTGATCGTCATTAAAAGTTAGAACATCTTGCCAGCGCCATTTAGAAATCGACTGAATATGTACAGCGCCATCTCTTGAGCGGGTTTAAAACATGGAGTTTGTATGTGACATACATGTGAGCCAGTGGCGTAGCTAGGGTATTTGCTGCCCGGTGCGGCTTAGGGGACTTGATGCCCTTTCAAATGGTCTAGGGTCTAAAAAAAAACAAAGTGATCGTCGACTTTGATGCCCCTTTCCTTTTGATGAGGTCTAAAAAAAAACCAAAGTGATCGTCGACTTTGATGTCCCTTTCCTTTTGATGCCCGGTGCGGCTTAGGGGACTTGATGCCCTTTAAAATGGTCTAAGGTCTAAAAAAAAACAAAGTGATCGTCGACTTTGATGCCCCTTTCCTTTTGATGAGGTCTAAAAAAAAACAAAGTGATCGTCGACTTTGATGCCCCTTTCCTTTTGATGAGGTCTAAAAAAAACAAAGTGATCGTCGACTTTGATGCCCCTTTCCTTTTGATGCCCGGTGCGACCGCACCGCTCGCACCCCCCTAGCTACGCCACTGATGTGAGCAAACGGCTATCTACAAAATCACTAGTTTTCAGAAAAGCGTTTTTAAGCCAAAAATGTAATAACTTTTACAATAAAGAAGAATGAAGTGAAAAGATCTTTTTCAAATTTGGAATAGTTAATTATTATAAAATTATATACTATTTAGTATGGGAAAAATTTCAATATGTTTATTATTTTTCAAAATACGGTAGATGTGTTTTTCTAGCCCGCTCGAAATAACAAATAAATTGAGTCAACTGCCATATATTCGCTTCTATTTGGGACACGGTAATTACTTATCCTTAAACAATAAGATCCGGTGACGTGGACGGTGAAATCACGTTTGTGTTTTCAATAATTCATGACAACGCTTTGTATATTAATAAAATACTTACATATATTGTAATAAATATTGACATTATTCATACTTAGGTAACACTAAAAAGTAATTAAACACTGCAAGTATAGTGAGTAACTGCATCATCATTGATCATCGAGCAAACTAGAAACGAATAAGTGCCAGATACCTTTGTTTATAACAAGTCAACGCACCGAATCACCCCCCGTACAAACGGACGATTGTATACGAGTATATCCGAGTGTACTTCGGCAATTCTTAAAAAATTGTGCATATGTCTTTATGTACGTGAGAAAATCGGGGTAAAAACCAACATTTTTGGCGAAAAAAAATATTACAAGATAGAACAAAGAATTCTGAGTTGAATTATGTAAAAAAACGATTTTGGCAAAAATGCAGTTGTCCTCATGTTCTTTGCTGTCGTCGATACAAACTCTATGGCCTTACAACCGCTGCATTGGCATGAGTACCACCCAATCCCATGTGGGATTCTTGTTCTTTTGGTTTTAAACTCAAATCTTATGTAATACACTAAATTCTAGGCAATAGACCTTATATTTTACTAGTTTAAATGAAAACATAATGAACATTGTTATTTACGTCGTTGTCGCCATTATTTTTCGCTTTTAGTCCTTATCGAAACTTCATGTAACAAAAATTTAATAAATCCGGTTAAGAGTTTCATTTAAAATTACTCCTAGCTTATGTTATTTTAAATTATTATGTCAGAATAACCTCATTTCATTTAACACTGACCACGCAGAACAACTATTCCGAAGCCATTATATTCATTTCTTTTAAGGTTTAGCTGGGCTGTTAGGATTCCATATGAGCTGCTCCAGATCCTTATTTTTATTATATGGACAGAAAATGCTTGCTATGTTGATCAACTTTTACTAAGACGCTATATTTATATCTCTTAGAGATTACATGAGCTGCTAGGGTTCCACGTCAGGCCTTCATTTTTATTATGTGGGTGGAAATTGTTTGTTATATTGTTTAATTTTCCCTAAGGCAGTATATTTATATCTCTTATAATTTAGACAGGCTGTTAAGGTTCCACATTAGGTATCAAGATATTCAAAATAAACTTTATCCTAGATGTTGCCTGAACTTAATAGCTATACATGTACATGGATTTGGGTTCTATTACTGTTCCTAAACCCTCCTCAATATCCTAAATATATTCAATGTACAGACGCGTCTTTTTAACTTTTTTATTATATTTATAGAGACAGATAATTTAAATATTAAAAAGTAATATTTTGGTATAAGGAGGTATAAGAAAATTACCTTTGGCAATAAAAGAGAAGTATTTCTTCGCTCCCTTATCGTCAGCGCAGTAGGATATCCTATGTAACGGGAACTGGTACATCACGTTGTTGGATCTTGGTTCCTGGAAGTAAAATAACAAGAGACGATATAGACACTCAGAGATGTCAATTAGCGTTTAAATTATATAGTATTTAATATTTCTTTTTTTTTCCAAGCTTTGTATATGTTTTTTAGTCCCTCAATGTATTCTGTTACCAGAGGGGGGAATTGAACGTAATCCATTCATCCGAGTGGGAATCGAACCCACGACTATCACCTCCACAGGCAGATACTGTGTGCTTCTAGTATATTTCTTGGGAAAAAATACAAAATAATGTTGGCGGAATTCAACGCCGCATTTGGTTTGACCAAACGATTCACTCACTCTCAGAAATAAAATGAATTTGAAGGATGGATTTATGTTATGCCGAGCTCCAAATGAATATTTATATGTAATGAAATTATTTAGACATTTTTTTCGTCATTTCGATATAGGCCAATACCGATATTACCGATACCGATATTTACCCATAAAGAATATAATATCTGCTAGAATTCCTCACCCAATGTGCAAGGTCTCTCTCTTTCTCTCTATACATTTTCAAAAAAACAAAGTAACATGTCACTAGCCCTCTCACAACCCAACAAGATACAATACATTAAGACAAAAGATAAAGATAAAACAAAAAGATAACAGTATCAGAAAAACCATCAACGGTGTAAACCGCAGTGTAGTGGTAATGACGGGAAGTAATTACTGGCCGGCGGTTGCTGACGACACAAATTGCTTGCTAACTAGTGTCTCGCACGCGAATATGCTTGATATTTTAAATCTATACTTCTATTTCTATACTAAGATTATATATCGCTGAAGAGTTTATTTGGTTGAACGCGCTAATCTCAGGAACTATGGTTCGAATTGGTTTTTTTTGTGATGGAGCATTTATTGTGTGAGATTTAAATTATAAAGGAAAGACTATTATTACTATAATATTTGAATGTGAATAATATTTATGTAAAATTTTGTAAGTTTACGTCTGTCTTTATGTTATATCTCCAAAACTAAAAGCCAAATCAAGTCGAGCCTTTTATATTAAAATGTGGTATATCCGAGTTACATAAAAATCAGTAAACTTTTTGAGATAAGGGTTTTCATTTTCACGAGGGTTGATTTTGAAGGTGATTTTATTATTAAAATTAAATAATTCTATAGATAGTGTAACCTAAACAAACTTACATATTTTAATTTCTATAATATTAATATATGCATCGTAACGGTAAATTGGAAACGGTAAATATATTTAGATATGAAACTAATTTCATTATTTAATAGCAATTTCTTATTTGACATGATTTACATGTTTTCTTATTCTAACGAGGCCTATCTAAAATATGATGGCAGTGCCTTCAATTCCCACTTAGGAGAAAGAGTTATTTCCTTTCCATTTTAGTAAGAGGGCAAAACGTGACATTAAGTTCTTGAAAATTACAGAGTATTGTAACACTAAGTCTCCTACGCCTACGCCTATAGGATCCTAATTTCCATTTATGTTTAAAATTACTTTCAACCACACACTATTACGTTACAACTATAGTTGTATTGTAACGTAACTATTCTACAACCGTAGTAGTTACTTAACACACGTTACAATTACAAAAGTCTTTTACTAATTGACTAACTCGAGGAAGGCGAGGCGAAGCGAAAGTTTTAAAAATCAACAATCCACATACAAAGTAAATATTACACAAGAAGAAAACGTGGAACTAATTTGAAGTTGGCTTGCGAAATATTATATTATTTGTTTTAACTAGTTTTTTTATATTTTTGGGAGGGTAGGCTTCTGCTAGGTTCTCCTAGTGTTAAGATATTCCTTCTAAACACTGAACTTTCAGTGAAAATTTAACATAAATTGAGAGGCGGAACTCAACGCTGTACAATACATCTAATTTGTCACCGTATTTTGAAATAAGGCTTTTTAAAATTATGGCCAATTTTGGTCAAAACTCTAAAATTAAATTTGCGGAGCCATCTACAGCTAACTTCAGGGTGACCACGACTCTACGGCCGTATTATATTTTGTCTCAACAGACAGTCGACAACAGAAATGGTACAAAATAGAGGTAACTAGTGATGTGTTTTTTTTTTCTTCTTATTTGAAGATAATATTTGTTAATTATATCTCAATCTCTTTATATTTCGTCTAGCCATTGTTTGTTCAGCGTCGAATTACGTTTTTATGTGAGTGGAAAACACAGGACAAAGTGATTCATCATTAAACAATAAGATACGACTCTACCTTGATACACCTGACAGATGTCTGTATACATATTATAATTATTCAATTAAAGAAATATTCTAGAAATGTTTATATTTAAAATAATATTAATGAATTCTCGATAGTGTCCCGATCGCTTCAGGCTGTGAGAGGAGAGTAGTGTATAAGGAATCTAGTGTTAAAACACTCACTTTCCGCACAATTTTTAACATATTACATGTAGAATTGCGAAACTTAACGCCATGCCTAGTTTGCAGAGCGAGGAAAGGAATAATTCGTTACTCCGAGTGGGAATCGAACCCACAACAGGTATTTACAGGCAGATCACGTAAACCCACAGTAGTATTGACTTCTATTACAAAACAGAAGCTAACGACCCTAGGCCTCAACAGTCTCTTAGGACAAAACGTTACGTAGTCGAGGTAAAAGTGAAATTGCATATAAATGAGAAACTATTTTTGCGTTATGCCTTCTACGTGAAGCAAATATTAATTAATTTTATTATATATTCTATGGTATAGTAACTTTCTTTGGAAACCGCAAACATATATTGTTCACCTGTATCCCGCATATAGCAGGATAAACACAATGAACATAGTGGTATGACACTCCGTTCAAAAATCAAACCCTAAACCGTCGCTTTTAAGACACCGTCTCTCTTCTTTAATGTCATGAGTGATAAAACCTCCCTGAAAACATGGCTCGCCAAATAGAACTCACCAAAAAGCAAAGAACGGAGAGTCTCGACACTAGGTTATAACCGAAATACTGGAAACAGTGTAAAATTATGAAAAAAGACTTACCTGTATAGCAACTCCATCGACTGAGACAGTGATTTCAACTTTCTTGCATTTCGCACCATCTTTGGTCTCAGATTTTCTTAGTTGTTGTGTAAATTGTAGTTTTTTAATAGCGTCCTTTACTACTTCGATACCTTTTGGCTGGTCCACCTGTGTGCAGCCTAGGAACTGGAAATAAAAACGAAATATTGTTAACATTTTGTAATTTTATAATAATAATAATGTATATATAATTATAATGTATATATTATATAAATATAATGTATATAATAATAATATATGTAATGTATATAGTAATAATAGTTTCACGCAGTATCCCGCATTTGACAGGATAGGCAGAGGGAACAAAATGTTTAGACACACCGTTCCCCCATATTAAAAATAATTCATTTGCCCCAATAGGAATCAAACCTACAACCGTTTCGTTATAATAATAATAATTTTGATATCTATTATAATTTTGATATCTAGAATATCTTGGTATTCTATTTAAATACAAAATTCTTTTACAAGAAAAGTGGAAAGACTAGTGTCATAACACTAAATTCCCTTAACATACTTATCATTGTGAATTATATGCGTGATAATAAACAAAATAATAAGCTCACAACAATTATAATTATTACTAATATTTACACACTATTTATTAATAATGTCAAGGAAAGTCACGTGAAGTTGCGTGTTGGGAATTGTTTATACAAATACATAATACCCTTTATGTAACTTATCATTTGAAACAATAAGGAATATCTATCTTTTGTATATAATAGTTATTAATAATGTTTCTTAATACAGGCCCAGTTTTGCTAAGAATGAGGTACAGCATCTGACTTTAAACGCGAATATTATGGATTCGATTTCTATTTAGGGTGATGAATGATATTTTTCTCATTCTGGTAAGTTCTGGGGAACGGAGTTTGTTAACACTAGGTTCCCATTATCTACCATACTATGCGGGAAAAAGCAGCATCACCTTTTTTTCTCCGTAAACGTCGTGTGACGTTAAACGGTTACGGATTCGATCTTCACTCGAAGAGTATAATAATTTTTGAATAATAAAAAAAATAACGCTCTAGTAAACAAATGCGGTGTAGAGTTCCGCTACTCCAACACGCAATGATACGCATAAATTGGGCGGAAAACGGGGAATTTATTATTACACAGTGGCGTAGCTAGGGTATTTGCTGCCCCGTGCGGCTTAGGGGACTTGATGCCCCTTTCCTGTTGATGAGTTCTAAAAAAAAAAAGGTGATCATCGACGTTGACTTCTAAAAAAAACGTGATCATCAACGTTGAGTTCTAAAAAAAAAAAACGTAATCGTCGACGTTGACTTCTAAAAAAACGTAATCGTAGACGTTGAGTTCTAAAAAAAACAAAGTGATCGTCGACTTTGATGCCCGGTGCGGCTTAGAGGACTTGATGCCCTTTAAAATGGTATAAGGTCTAAAAAAACAAAGAAAAAACACACTAATCGTCGACTTTGATGCCCTTTTCCTTTTGATGCCCGGTGCGACCGCCCCGCTCGCACCCCCCTAGCTACGCCACTGTTATTACACCAGGTTCCCTCAACCTTCCCTGCTATAACTGAAGAGGCTAAAGCTGATAATAAGGGATGATATTAATTAATTTCGTAATACAATAGGTTTCGTAATTGTTTATATTGTTTTATACGTAAGTAAGTACAATTGAATAATGGACATCTGCAATAACGCCCCCATTGATAATAATGCACGTGTTAGATAACACTATTGTTATAAATAAATTGTTATCATATAACAATTGACGCTATAGGGAGGCAGTTACGCTAATAGTCTGGTTAAACGCAATCACTGTGGGTTCAAATCTTGCCTTAAATGGTACTACATCGAGGTTTAAAATATATAGACTTACATATAAAACAACAAATGTATAAATCTCCTTTAGAGAACGTATATGAAAGCACAGCGTTAAGTTCCGTCAGATAACATTTAATAGTTAAAAAAAAGTGAAAAAAATAATAAAAAAAGAGATATCTATTTATCATCCATAATATGAAAATTTAAATTAAAAACAATTCTAGTAGCATATTGAAAAAAGGTCGTTTCTCTGTAAAATATGTTTATACCAGATCGGTCGTTCTACGACTATAAAAATTTGCTTCGTTATATTATTTGTTTAATATAAACACCTATTCGAAATTAATAATTTCTTTTTCTCACTCCGATAGAACAAAGCACGGCGTTGGGTTGCGGCATTGAACATGAAATATCTCCAAAATTAGGCGGTGGATGGGCGAAAGGTTATTTATGTTGAATTAGATATGCCTATAAGTAAACTCATTATTAGAATATGGATGATCTATTCATAATGTTTTATTTTTTCCAGGTCACACTGTATCCCACACATAGCAGGGATAGGCAGCAAGAATTTAGTGTAAAGAGTAAAGACACTCCATTCTCCACTTCCCGAATAAATCCGAAATTGCGCCATGATTGACACATCTCACAATAAGAAGAAATAGAATAAGATCTCTTTGTGTTATCAGAAGTTAACAAATGAAAATAATTAAGTTTCCGTCGTCTTTTCCTTTTTTTGAGCAACACCTGCATACAGCTACTACTGCAACAGGGTGAGCAGAGGGAACCTAATGTTACCCCACTTTCAAGACATTGCATATTAAATGGCGGAACTTCTTTAACAATTATCAAACTAACCTTCACCAAATACGCAACGTGTCCCTTCACCAGCGCATCGGGCGCGTGTATCCAGTTCCTGCCGTTAGGCGTGCCGTTCGCCTTGCCTTTGCCCTGCCAGAACAGCAAGGTGGACATTCTGTAACAAGGAATTATTTTTATTATATTTTGATTTGTTCAATTTTTATTAAATATTGATGTATTCGTTTTAATTAAAGCTGTATCCCGAGCAATTCAGGATAGGCAGAGGTAACCTGGGAACCCAGTGCTTAGACACTTCGTTGTTATTAAGACATTTCTGTTCCGCACTTTCCGCCGAATCCTCGGGCATTGGAACCAGAGCGAAGAAGTTAAATTATTAAATGTTTTTTTCCCCAGTGGGTGGGTTCGATCCTGAACCCAAAACCGTCGTGCTTATAATCACGACATTTAGACAGAAATTTAGACAGTGTCTGCTGTAAAAGTGGGAAACGGAGTGTCTTAACACTAATATACATATATACATAATTAAGATACACCGTGAACTAATAAAAAAACCACGACAGTCGCAGACAGAATCAAGTAAACAATAAGATCACACAATACTCGTGTGTTTGTAATTGTTCTAAAAATTCCATACCATATTATAATTTATAATAATATAATACTTATTACGCGTTCCTTTGTTATTTCATAATAATTCTCTATTTAATACTACGAGTGATGTTAGAAAGCTAAACAGTTTGTTTGTTTGATCGCGCTAAACTCAGGAAGTAACGTACCACGTACGTATTACATAAATAATTACTTAAAATAATCATTTTTTGTAATGATAAAAGATTAGAACCTTTTGGGGCATTGGGGCTTTGGGGCATGGAGCATTTGGGGTAAATATTTGTATATTAAAAGAGCGTCAATTGCACATGTCATTTCTGCAAAATTTAAATAAACTTTAGATAATTTTCTATGAAAACATTGTTTTGACATTTAAAGAAATAAATAAAGAATTTTAAAACAAAAAAGTAATTAACTGTACAATAAAGTATGTGTTATTATAATATGGGATTTCCAAGTATATATAATACGTTGCATTAATTACTTGCACGTGTGCGTTTCATATGAGTCTATAGACGAGTATTTCATATGAAACTATGTTTTTACGATTTATTCGAGAATATGAAAGAAAATATAGAAAATCTCTCCCCTCCCCTCGTGGTGCTGATTGTGGGTTCGATTCCCACTTGGGGGAATGATTTCTTCGCTTTGGTAACGAGGCCAATGCAGCGATCCGCCACTTAACACGCAATGCCTGAAAAATTCAGCCGAAAGTGGGAAGAAAGAAAGAAAGGATTTAAAGCCGCGCTTGCTGCTGTTACGACTACATTATAGATTTTAATTTTATTTAAATCGCAGAGTAGGCAGAGGGAACCTGGGAACCTAGTGTTAAGACTCCGTTTCTATTAAGATACTTCCGTTCCCTACTCTTCATAAATTTTTAGAGGCATTGCGTGGCGGAATTTTACGCCACGCTTTGCTTTATCACCAGAGCGAGGAAAACATTGAAAAATCTTACCAAAGGAAAATCCTATTAATTCCAGTTAATATTAAGATATTTAATTACTTTATTACCGAGAAAATGCATTTCGATCGAGCCAATTATAAATGTGTATTAGTTCTCCTAGAACGAGTGTGAATAAACGATTACTATTCTATTAAAGGAATTAAAAACATATGCTATATTATAACTAGGTTTTGCCTAAGGCTTTGCTTGGATGTATTGCTTTTTAGCTTCACGCTGTATATAGCAGAGTAGGCAGAGAGATTCTACTTAAATAAGACACTGTTCCCCACAGCCGGATTTTCGAGGTATTGTGTGTTAAGTCATTGAGCTGGACTTGACGCAGCATCAATTATTATGAGAGTGAAGATATATAAAGTAATAGATTTCCTTGAATGGAATCGAACTGACGACTGTCGGGTTTATGGTCAGACTCTGTGCTGCTGTCAACCACTTATATCTTTCGAGGTGCGATATGCAGAAAGGCTCGTGAAGTAGACAAATAGGTAAGACATTGTATCCAAACGCTTTTCACGCGACCGGAGAATGGAGTGTTTTAGCACTAGGTTCCCTGTTCGTATCCTTCTACATCTTGGATAAAGCGTAAAGGTAAAAAAAGAATAACTTGTTTTATTTTTTTTTACCTACGATCTTCTTTTATTTTTTTTTTCAGTATTTCTGTCATAGGTATAGCATATTATATGTTAAGTAGTGTACAGCTATGAAACTAAGAATGAGCGTCCAATATTAATTGGACACGACCCAACAACGTAATTAACTATTTATATATGTATGCTAATATTATAAAACTGACGGATCTATTTGGCTGAATGCACTAATCTCAGGAACTACTGGTTCCAATTGAAAAAGAAACGAATATATAATTAATTGAATATAACTATGAAAAGGCTATATATAGGCTCAATTATGTTAATAATTTCGATGTGTACCCAATGTACTTGCTGTCAGATTTAGTCCTCATACTTAGAATATGTCATACTCTTACACAATTCTTTTTTTTTACTTTCACGCTGTATCCCGAAATTCGCAGAACTGCCAGAGGGAATTTACTGGGTTGCCTCTGCTGTGAGATCAGCATGACGCTACAAAAATTGAAGAACCTTGCTCATCCACCGTAATGAGGACGATTTTAAAAAGAAAAAACAATTCCTTCTAACTTTCTAACATTTCTTTCTTTCACATTTCTAAAGTATTATTAATAGCTTTAAGTGTTAAACGCATTAAAATTAAATAAACTTATCTATCAACAAAACGTTCATAAACCAGAGGCCTTGATGGTTCGTGATTGATTCGCCGATAATCATCAATTAACGTGTTAGCATATAATGTGGTCACGACTGTACTTCATTTGTACTGTGTTGATTATTATTATAAAATATTATATATTTTATTATAAAAAATGAGACATTATATGTTCAGATGTTGAGCGAAGCGAGAAATAATTTTTAAATTTTTAAATTTTTTTATCTACGTGGTCATATCTATATGTTAGCAAATTTCCATCTCAATCGGTCGAACCGTTTGGGAGCTTATTGGTGACAAACAGTGTAAAAAGTATCCAGTAGAGCGTAAATTTCTCACTCTATAAGTAAAAATCACATATTATTAAAAAACAAATAGTTATCGTCTGAGTTAATTTCGTTTTATATCAACAAGCAATGGCTCCTGAATTTGGCAGAAAATGAGGAATGGTAGCCTTAATGGGAACAGAGTGTCTAAACACTATGCTCTCAAGTTCCCACTACCAGTCCTGCCATATGCAGGATACAACAATTTATAAATATAGGCTTTAGAATGTATGAGACACGAATGTTATTTTGTCGCTCTCAACTCTGTGATCTATCTTTAGATGCCTTGATGAAGATCGCTCTCAACATCGATCTCACATAGAGATAGTAGAGAGAGAAGAGAGTGGAATATCATCTATCAATTCTATTAAAAGCTAGCTTCTCCTATATATAAATTAATTCGCGAAGATATACACAATCTTTTGTACAACGTGAAAACAGGTTGCCATACAAGGTCATTGTCGCATCCTTGACGCTACCAAGAATAATAATTTTGTCGCAATGTTTGTAAACATAGGTATAGATTTTTCTTTTTATTTTATTATTATTGAACGGCGTTGAGTTCCACCACTCTACATGCAAAGTTTAGAATTGAGAAGTAGAGAAAAGAAGTGTCTTAATGGGAACAGAGTGTTTTAATATTAGGTTCCCAGGTTTCCTTTGCCTTCTCTCCTAGTATATATATATATATATATATATATATATATATATATATATATAAATAAAATTTCTTTCATATAAATGCGTAAAAAACATAATGTTATGTAGGTATGTGAGTATATATAGTGAAATAATCAGTGGCCAGTACTAAAAGGATTCCACTATAAGTACCTACATACCTTTGTATATGTACTTTTTATAAGGCTCGTGATTTTACATACTGCGACGCAAAAACTGAAGTTAAAATTATAAAACGGGGAAAACCAATATGGACGATGGAATTAATAATTAATAACTTAATATTACCTATATGATACTAAATATTATAATTTACATATGCATAATTTTATCTTCATATAAAATAGATTTTATTAGATAAACCCTTAGTGATATGGTTTCGTGGATGGTTGCAGCTTCGATTCCCACTTGGGTGAACAAATTAGTTTTATATATAGATATATAAGATAAAAAACGGCGTTGAGTTCCGCCACTCAAGACGAAATGCTTCGAAAAGGGAGGTACTTAAATAATACTGTCGTTACAATAGGTTTCCTATAACTACCTTGTTATATGCGGGATAAAACGTGTAAGTTAAAAAACCTTTGTATTGATATTTGTATGTGATTTAAAACCACGACCATTGTGTGTTCTGTGGTCAGCTTTATGACAAATAAATAATTGTTTTCCTTTTAAGTATAGTAAATAATTAAATATTATAATATCAACGTAAGCAGTAGTTATTATTTATTAATATTTTCATTTCCGTGCTCTGCCATAAAGTCAAAGAGCCCGGCGTTGAGTTCCGCCATTTAACACGAAATGCCTTGAAAAATTCAGCAGAAAGTGTTTTGACACTAGGTTCCCTCTGCCTACCTTGCTATGTGCGGGATACAGCGTGAAGCTGATCTCATAAGGGAATATACCACAGGTGCTTAACCAACTAAGCCTAATACCTATTTAGCTTTCGCAATCGGGTCTAGATAAACGATCCCAGGAATTCAGCGGGACTATACAACTCTAGACCAATTCATTTATCCACAAACGAAAATAAACCTAACTCTTATAAAAATAAAGCCTAAATTCCCTCAAAAATATAATATTATATGACGTTTATATAATAATGTTATTATGGAAAAATTGTTGTTATAACCATAAGTATAAGGTTCAATTTAGTGTGGTGTATTTTGTGTATAATGCCGTTTCGGTTTTGTGTAATACCGATCTCCGTACTTAGTACGGACTGATACGGTGAGCACACTGATGCAATGTTCATTCACACTCGTAACGATAGTGTTGGGATTGTGTCGATGGGTTTTTTTTATTTTTTTTTGTTTTTGTGTATTTTTTTGTTTTTCGTTTTTTTGTTTTTTGTTCTATAAGTGTATTATATATAAACTGAAGGTAGTATTTGTAAGTGTAATTAAATTTATAAAATTATATGTATGTCGTAGGAACATATTGTTTTTTATATAATTTTTATCTTAAAAAAAAACTTAATCAGTTAATTAATAGTTACAGTTCAAAAAATTAAATAACAGAGTCGTGATTTTATAATAATTATTTTCTTATTGCTTATTATTTTTTATTAATTTTGAAAATTCGTATACTTTATATTTACCTAATATTTATATTCCAACGCACTTTTTTTAGAACAGAAAAGCCAAAAATTGGAGAATTAAGTGACTAATCACTACATTAATTACTACTACGACCTATATATATATATATCAAATAACTTTAAATATTTAAAGTAACACTCATAAATCATATCATTCGTAACGTGCTCATTTACCTTAAAACGACTTCCGATAAAACTTGTATTACAGTGTCGTGGGAACATCGATATCGATAGATTGCGTAATCTCACTAGAACACAGGCGCTGGACCAAAGTTTGATCTTAAAGCAAACGAGATAAAAGTCATTTTAAATTATTATGTATACAGGAAAAATATTATTAAGAGGCTTTGTAATGTTTACTAGCATTTACTTGCGGGTTTGCCCTCGTCATCAAATGGAAATAACTAAGTACAAAGTCCACTAATGTGTTGTAATATAGCCCTTCCTGGATTAATGGAATATCCAACACAACAAAAAATCGACACAGTAGTTCCTGAGATTAGTGCAATTAACCATGCAAACTCTTCACTTCTATACTAAATTAAACCCACATAATATACGAGTATATCTATTATCTATACAGATATATTCGTATATGTGGGTTTAATTTTAAAGCTTATGCTAGTGACTTCTGTTTGTATAGACTTATAGAGATTTTGTTTGGTACTCGTATATTTACTTTTAGTTTTTAGATTACATGTGTTAGATAGTTAACGTCATTGTTGCGTAGTTGGGAGGTAAATACATGTAAATGGTTTTTGGTTAGCGAATGTTAATATTTTAATTATTTTTTTGTTGTGAAGCTGTTATTTAAAATTAAAATTTCATTTTTCTTATCTTCGCTCTATTAACAAGATAAAGCGCGTGTCGAGTTACGCCACATGTAGGATACAATGTAAGGCAGAAAAAGGGGAATGAAGTGTCTAAACACTAAGTTCTCTCTGTCTGCCCTGCCGTGTGCGGGATACAGTGTGACGCTAAAAACAATCTCTCTAAATTATCATTAACATTTCGCGAGCTCAATATTATGCTTTGTTTTACGAGAGAGTGAAAAAAAAGAGTGCGAACCAAACCAAGAACCATCATATTTTCCCTGCAGCACGATAGCCAACACATAAAGTTTAAAATCTAAAAGCTTATAAATAAGAATCAAATCGTGAGAAATTGTTAGTAATTTACATTCATGCAACTGAAGCTCAGTGTTATTCCCACTTTCTTTTTTTAGATATCACGATGTAATTATAATATGTAAGCAATATAATGGTAACGATGTCTGTGCGAAATGCGAATGTACAGATAAAATTTTATGTACGTAATATTTGTATACATGACTAATTTCCTTTATAGAGTTGAATATATTTTGTGCATATATTCTACATTTATTTTGTTTTTTCTGTGCAACAGCAGGCAAGCAGAGGGAACGTAGTGTTTTGTCTTGTACTTGTACCAGAGCGAAGAAATAATAATAATTAATTTCCACTAGTAGGAATCGAATACACAACCGTCGCGATTACAGTAAAACGCTGTACCGCTGCGTCATGACGATCCCAGACGTGTCAAATAATTTATTAAATTGTAGTTTCAAGTATCTAACTTAAAGTGCTCTATTATTTGCACAACAATAGTCGTAAACTAGAAGATTTTATTAACTCTTAAAAGATATTTTTATTACTATTAGTATAAAATAAATTAAATAGTTTAGTTATAAATTATAAAATACCTACATGTAATAACTTTTTGTATATTTTGTAGACTAACAAGATAGAGCCTTAAATATATACACAGCTCTCCACATTTCTAAGCGTTTAGTTCCGCTAATGTCGCGTTGAAATAAATTACTCGAAAATTAAGCAGAAAGTGGAATCCTGCTATATTGTATAATTATAACAAAAATGTTCAAATTGTGCTCTTTAATATAAAAATCTAATATTTACCATAATTTGTATTGTCTACAATACACTATCAAAAGAAAAAGATACAGAAGTTTATTTATAAATCAATATTAATTAATATCTAAACAATTTAATATTATCGATAAAAATGAAATAAAAATTAACATCACTTTCTATTTTGTTTCTTTACACCTGTCCATACAAGATGATAAAATCTTACCAATAATAATAATTAATTTAATAAATAAAATATATGAAAGCTCAATTATATTTAGATTTTTAAAACATAAAAAAACTCTGAACCCGATTCTAAGCGCGACTGTACTGTATATTAAATATTTCTTTTCCCCGAGTGGGAATCGAACCCTATAACCGTCGAGTTTTAGAGTCGCACATAGTGCTCCAGCACCACTACGGCCTCAGAATTCTTATGACTGAGTGCAATTCAGTATAAGAAGTCATACAAGAAAAATATGTAAAATATGCTATTATCTAAATTAAAATCAAAATAATTTTGACTTTGATAGAGGTTGTGGTTAACTAATTGTAGGTTCATAATTCGTAATTAATAATTTTTCCAAAAATAATTCTTAAAAGTTTAGTCATTTTAAAACCTGATCCTTATGCATTTTCCGCAAAATTTATTTTAAGTGCAAAAAAACTTAATTAATAGTCAATTATTCCCTTCTCTATTATATTAGAGACTTTGTGTATAGCGTGGCGGAATCCAACGCTGCACTATATATAACAAAATAAAGGAAAAGAATTGATCGGTTTCTAGGAGGCGCGGATTTAAATCCTAATTTTATACGCTTTTTAAAAAAGTATTAAACTATTTTTTTTTAATATAAGCGTTGCCTCGAAAGGCATCGAACCCAGAACCATTCCTTATACATAGTAACACATCAAATACATATTTTTTATACTTTCATGTTTTCTATCTATATCTTATATATATAAAATCGAAAGGTCACTCACTCATCACGAAATCTCAGAAACTACAAGTGCTAGGAATCTGAAATTTTGCATAGGAGTTATTTATAGGACGTAGGTGCTCGCTAAGACGGGAATTTGCAATATTCGACTTCTAAGGGGTTGTTTTTGGGGTCGAAAGTTTGTATGAAACTTCGTTACTACAAATGCTAGGAGTCTCAAATTTTGCATGGACGTCACTAGGACGTAGTCATGGAGACAGAAATTAATAATAACATAGTTCACGCAGGTGTAACCGCGAGCGGGCCGCTAGTACCTATATAAAATCGAAAGGTCACTCACTCATCACGAAATCTCAGAAACTACATGTGCTAGTAATCTCAAATTTTGCATAGGAGTTACTTATAGGACGTAGGTGCTCGCTAAGACGGGAATTTGCAATATTCGATTTCTAAGGGGTTGTTTTTGGGGTCGGAAGTTTGTATGAAACTTCGTTACTACAAATGCTAGGAGTCTCAAATTTTGCATAGACGTCACATTTCGGCATAGTTCACGCGGGTGAAACCGCGAGGCGGGCCTCTAGTATTCTATATAAATAAAATAATGTATGAGGAAAATAAAGAGCTATAATAAAGAGTGTTCGATGAAAATCCCAAGTCCAATTTCTTCGAACATACTCGTATTAATAAATAAGAAACATATGTTTAATTATTTATAGATATAATAAAAACAACAGGTTAAGAGTTAGGAGGAAGGAAAATACCGAGAATATTGTTTTTGTGTATTATTATATCTTGTACCTAAATATTACATCATAATGAGGCATCACAAGCCTGCGACAATAAACGCGATAGCCATGGGTTCCAATCCCACTCGGGGAATGAAATATTGAATAATTTTATTGTCTCGCTTCGGTAATGAGGCAAAGCTCGGCGTTTAGTTCCACTTAACACGCAATGCCTCAAGAGTTTGGCGGAAACTGGGGAATAGAAGTGTCTTAATGAAGAACGGAGATAGGAGCTCAACATGTCCGTTCACTCCGGTA
The DNA here is from genome assembly GCA_016802625.1 of Heliconius numata. Taxonomy (NCBI): domain Eukaryota; kingdom Metazoa; phylum Arthropoda; class Insecta; order Lepidoptera; family Nymphalidae; genus Heliconius; species Heliconius numata. Next base: position 70,515 of record JAEBDU010013234.1, read on the forward strand.
GGCAGAGTGAACCTAAGGCAGTCACGTTTTGCCTGAATTCAAGACATTGTCTGTTAAGTGGCGAAACTTAACGCCACAGTTATATCTATCTATAATTAAAATATTAAGATTTTTTTTTGTTTCATTTGCTTATCCAAATAGCTACATATCTAAATTATAAAACTTTAAAGTGTAACCAATACATATCCTCGATCGACTTTGAACTCGTGAACCTCACGTCCAATGTTGCGTATGTAACTCAAATGTCATAATGCATAAGACCAGTATGACTCATTGACCATCGAAGGAATGTTCAAGTATTATTATTAATATAACATAATGTTTTATTTAGACTAGTTTCTATCTTCGTCTTCGCTCATATAATTAAAATAAAATTAGTTAAAACTGGTATTTATATGATATATTCGAATATTGTCTTATTAAATACTGAAACACTCAAAAAAAATTCAATTCTATTAGAAAAATAACTATCAAAACGGGTTACTTAAGATTTTCCTTTCCAGATCCACTCTCATCTTTTGCAGCCTGTGAATAGGTTTTATATACGAGTATTTCGTTTTTTAACTTGGCATCTTGCAATTGACAATATGATTAAAGAAAGCCTACACTAATAGAAAGGAATCACAGACAAAGTTAATTTAATTTGTAATATATACGTTCGTTTGCGATACTTCTAATTTGGCACAATCGTAGCGTAAATGAAAATATTATTACGAAATGGTAATAGATTCAAGTCCTATTTGAAGGAATTCTTGTAATTGTATTGTTTTTATTTAGTTTCACGCTATATTCCGTAAATAGCAGGTTAGGCATAGAGAAGATAAGAGTCAAGACATTCCATTCCCCCACTTTCCTTCTTAATTCACATAAAGAATAGACATTATGTGTACGGTGGTCGCCACTTGCCTTCTTAATTCAAGACACTATGGGTTAGGTGGTAAAACTCAACATCTACTGTGTTACCAGACCGGATAAACGAATGTAATTCATTCCTCCAAGTCAGAATTGAACCCACAACCTCGTATATTTTAATCAATTTAATGTCATTTAAATGTTAATTTAACTCTCTGAGATACAGTTGCAGTTAATCAAGGACTTAGTCCAAATTTTAAAATATGTGTCTCAGAAGTGAACAGTGAAAGGCAGGTATAGGATTTACTTCGAAACAATGAATCATAGCTAAAAATATATTTAGATCTATTCGTAAATAGCATATGATGAATATGTAGACACAGTGGCGTCCTTTTTTCCTTTTACTTTCCTTTCCTTTTTTGAAGGTTGTAGGTTCGATTAGAAGGTTAATAAAGAGTAATTTAGAAAAATATGTGCATGTAAGTACTGGTGTTGATAATGAAATTAAATAATCTTACTTAAAAACAACCTTAAGACGTAGAATTTAAAGATTATTCCAAATTTCAGTACAAATTATGGATATTTTGTAATATGACGCATCGCTTTGCGGTTGAGCTTGAAGCATTTCAAATATTGGGGCTGAGATGTCGAAATTTTGTATGTAGGTAAACTTTAATATAATCCATCCATACCTATATTATAAATTCGAAAGTAACTCCGTCTGTCTGTCTGTCTATCTGTCTTTTACGCAATCAGGGCCAAACCGCTTTAATTTTTAATTTAATTGTGATAAGACACTCAGATAGAGATACTTGAGGGTCTCGGGATGAACATAGAATACTTTTTTTTCTCAAATTTGTATTATTTTCGATATATACCAATATATTAAAATACTTATTAATTTGACATGCAATTTATTCCGCCATGTTAATAACAACCGTTATAACAACCGTTGCTAAGCAACGATTTGCAAAGTTTGTTGTTAGAAAACGTCACCCATAATGAGCTTGCTCAACGAACGCATCTCTCTATTGAAAACTGAAAATAATTTCATAAATATATTTAATAAATAATCGTATAGTTCAAGCGGGCGTAGCCGTGTCCGTACCCACTAGTATTAAAATAAATAGACATTCCACCGTAGCCACCATAGTTCGGAGTTCGATTTCCACATACGAAAATGAATTATTTTCATGCTCTCGCTCTGGTGAAAAGTTCAACGCCATATTTTGTGCACAGCGTTGAGTTATGCCAGTGCAACATGGGGTGTGGGTACGAAGTGTCTTAACACTAGGTTCCCTCTGCCTATTTTATTATATATGGAATAGAGTGTAAAAAAAATATGGAATTCTAATGAAATGAGTTTATCAAGCCAATAAGATTTTCGACATAGCTCGATAAGAACGTATGGCTTAACAATACAAGTGTTCGGATGGTTCCCAAGACGTGGATTCGAATTCAGATATTTTGACGTATTAATTAATACATTTTAAAATATTTTTTTTCATTTCTGTTTAGAATTGTCTGTCAGTGCCTACAATTTGTATTGAAGGTGAATCAGTCACAAAGAATTCACTAACATGACGTGAATAACGGGGTTTGTTTCATAAATATTAATGAGGATACTGATAAGTAAATCACTTCGTTTTAAGACTTCTTGTTTATTTTTGTTTTTTTTTTATTATAAAAATACTGGGTTTTAAATTCAAGCACAAATCGATATTTTCGTTAAAAGCGGCGTTTAGCTTCAAACTTAAGTATCACCGTTTAGTAAACCAAGTAGATACAGCAATAAGTTCCGCCGTTCAGCGCCTCGAAAAGTTTGTATTAACACTAGGTTCTCATTGCCTCATTGTCGTTCTTATTGAGAAGAAGCGTGAAGCTGAAGAACACACCAATTAGTTTACTAACTACAGACGGCTCAATCGCAAGGAGAAATTATATTATAATCAATAAAGTGGTTACCAGAATGACTTTAGTTTATTTTCTTTTTTTATTATATTTAAATACTTGCTTTCAAACTAAATAAAGTATCACTTGGGAAAATCAAATAAACTCTGAAATATAAAGAGCAGCGTTCAGTTCCGCCACCTAGCACGCATGCTTTTTTTTAGTTTCACGCTGTATCCCGCATCTAGCATGGTAGACAGAGGGAACTGAATTGAAAATTACGTGATAAGTGGCGGAACTCAAATCAGAAATACGGAGAGTGACTTACGCCCAATGTTAATAATGTTATCTCCAGTTAACGTCAATCTCGTATTGTTCGACATGTCTATCCAATCACTAACCTGCATGCCGTCCTCCATCTCTGTCTATTTCAATCTATGGTTGCAATTTATGGATTAGGATTGGTTATTAACATTGGGCGTTACTCTATTACGGAGGAAAGAGTTTAAAACTGAAGTAAATATCAAGATATAAAAACTACAAGATAGCTCAATCCCAAGGAAAAAAACGACACGATAATCATCAAAGCGATCACAACGGGATAGGGTCCAACAAACGACAGGCATTGTGAAGACGAGGCCGCACCGGTATGGGCCATCAATCTCTTTAGAGTCCGTGCCCTGGCACTGGCGGGACGGTGGAACTGTCCGCAGCTATAAATAAATACTCATCGCTTGTTATTTAGATGTAGTAACTGCTTTGGGCCAGTCGTTTGGTGATATGGTCAATTTAGGTTGGAATTGGGACAAGTGTTTGGTGGTACTTGGTGGAATTTTTTTTTTATAATGGTTCATGTACTTGGCTAAGGTAGAGAGAATGTAGAGTAGTAACAATTTAAAGTGATTGAGAAATTACTTAAATATTCAATGAATGCAGGGAAATAGAAACAATTCCCTCAACTAGATGGAACCCCTAAATATAATAATTTTTTTAAGCTTAATTTAAAAGGAATTTGCATAATTCGATGTGTTTACAATAGTAACTTTTTTGGTGGGTAAATACTAAATATATATATTTTTAAATAAAACTATTTTCGTTCTGTCAAAGTAAATTAAAGTGAAAAATAACGCAAGTGTCCGTTATACAATAGATATATATATACCATAGATTATATAAAAAAAAACCATAACGTCAATCAATTTGAAATGTGTAATAATCGTAAAAATGTAAGTCTAAGATCTTTATTAAACATTTCAAATTAAACTCTTCCCACATACAGCACAGTTCCTCCAAGCGAGGATTGAACCCATAGCGTTTACAGTTAAATGTTTATCCACTGCACCATAACAGATATGAACATATATTATTTACTCAGTAATTACGCTTAGCAAGTATAATAATATTTTATCTATGTTGGCGTCGCGAATAACAATTAACGTCATGTTCCCACGTCTAGATTATCTGTACAATGGTGTCGTGTTCTCATGGTGTTTTATTATTTATCTGTGGTCTATACTGTTAATGATATATAACAAACAAAAAAGAAAAGTCATTTTCCATTACAGACAGGGGAAATCAACAAAAAAGTTATTTAATTATTTATACAAGCATTAAGCAGCCATTTCTACTCTTTTAAAGATTACAAAAATTGTGTGAGTGTGTTCGATTCCCATTCGAGGGACAGAATTATTTTAAATTTTTAGAGACAAAGTTTAAACTGTCTTCTGGAAACTAACCCGCAATGTCTCTAAAATAAGGCTGAATATGAAGAACGAAATGAAAATGTCTTAAAATTAGGTTCCCTCTATAAAATTCAAAGAAATATAAATTACAAAACGAACCAACAGCCCCGATTCTTGAATTACGGAAACCATTTCTTAAGGCAATTTGATTTACTTTTCAGGATGTGCCAGCTATAATCGTATATGGAAACCTTCATTCCGTACACTCATAAGTAATTCTTATCTTGATATAATTAATTTAGCGCAATAATAACACCGACCTCGGCACTAATTGCGTTTTGTAACTCTTTGGGTTTCATCTTTCTAATAAAACTTATATATATGTTATAATTGAAATATATAGAAATTGTGAATTTTGTTATGGCTAATATATTAAGTCTAAACTTAATATCATAAGCTGAAGTTAGAGTTATTTGGTTAAAAATGATAATCTCAGGAACTACGTTAGTCCATAGTCCATACACTTATAGTCCGTTTAACGAGAACTATAGGCTATGTTAAATACTGTTAATAATTTCGACTTTCGCTGTCTCGGGTGACCCCATTTGTAAAATATAGGATTTATATACAATAAGGAAGATAACTATTAGCTATTATTAATTAAAAGTAAGATTTTTTATCTAAAAAAAATGATTTTTTAAAATTGAAGCTATAATAACTAGATGTTCGAAGAAAATATTTGTGTTCTTAATAACAACTCAAGTAAGACGGTTTAGGCGTTACGCAATATCTATTGTGCAAAGTGAAATTAAAAAAAAAAACGTTTTTTTTTTTCACGCATATTTAATACTTTGTGAAATATGTCCTGGTGATACATAATTTTTTTTACATATAGAAGTGTTGGGATAGGGCACCTGATGTTAAGACACTCCGTTCTCCACATACTGCCCTATTTTCGAGACATTGCTTGTTGAAGAGCAGAATTCAACGCTGTGCTTTATCTTGTTAGCAGAGCGAGGAAATGAAAATATTTCATTTACACGCGATGAATGTTTTTCACAGTCCTCAACTGTGAAAGAAATCCACATCTTTTACAGTCACACAGATAAATATAGATATATAAAAGATATACTTAAATGAAACGAAAGATTTAAATATTTAATATTTTTAAAATATACTTAAATGAAAAAATTAAAAACAAAAAGGTCGTTTATAACAAGATGGCGGTTACCGTTTGAGGTTAAAAGTGAAAGAAATCACGCCCGCCATTGTTAGACGGTCGGTCGTCAGTAAATTGCCGTTTATACTCGTAAAACTGTAGTTTACACGATTGCGTAAAGAGAGGTTTTGTCTTTATAGTATCACTTGTAGAATAACAAAGTAACATGTGATGAGTTGAGTTTTTAATTTCAATTAAAAGTGCTGCGTTCAGCTCGCCATATATCATATACCTAATGTCTCAAAAGTGAGGAACAGGGTGTCTTAATATTAGGTTCCCTTTACCTACCTACACGAGAAAAGTGTGAAAGAGAGGAGTTGCACTGCTTTAAAAAAAATCTATGGTGAACTAAAACACAGGCGAAGTAGCAGGTCAAACTAGACCAAATTACATTATTATACAATTACAATGATCGAACAGGATACATTTGAAGGTCGGGCAATAGCTGATATGTCAAAAACGTGCCCAAGTTGTTCTCTTACAAAAGCTTATTATTACTTTCTATTTTAAAATGGTAGACTATATTGTATTATTATTATGCCTTGAAATTTTAGTACAAGGCAGAGGGATTCGGCGGACCTAGTGTTAAAACACTCCCATTTTCCTATTAAGATATTTCCATTTTCCGCTGAATTCTATAGGCATTACGTGTTGACTGGCAGAACTAAGCGCCGTAGGTACTTTGCCTCGTTACCAGAGCGAGGAAAATGAAAATATCAAATGTAACATTTCCTCGAATGGGAATCGAACCCACAACCTGATGTGTTTACGGGCGCACATGTGCTATGAAATATTTAAATTTCATTATTTTTTACTTAGCAATATATAAGTGGCTTTGTAATAAAATATATATTAGCCTGCATAACATCAGTTCCGCCACTCAACACGCAATGCCTCCAGAATTCAGCGGAAAGTGGGGAAGTGTCTTAACACTAGATTCCCTCTGCCTACCCTGCGTGCGGGATACAGCGTGAAGCTGCCTAACATAACAACAAAAAAATAACCTCGATAGCATCAAATATCATAATCCATTCAATTTCAATGTGAAAAACCTTAGAATTTCAGTGTCAATTTGTGACATAACTTTGAAATTGAATAATCAACCTTATATATAATAAACATAGAGTATATTTTCACAAAACATGTTCTTATATTCTTTTATATAATAATATATGCAATTATGAAGCCGATGTTTATTTTAGCTGTTAACATAAATGTATGGCCTAGACACACATGGGGGTTAACGCCTAACGGTAGGCTAGTGATGAGTTTGTATGGTTAGTTGGCAAATAACTTTAAATTTATTTTAAAACATTTATTTTAGTTTCACACTGTATTACGCGCGTGGCAGGTTAGGCAGAGGGAACCTGGGAACCTAGTGTTAAGACTCTTCTCATTAAGACATTTTCATTCTCTACTTTCCGCCGAATTCTCGAACTATTATGTGTTGAGTGGTGGAACAACGTAGAAAATTTGTACTTAAAAAAAAATAAAAATAAAGTTATGCACTAGAATGTTGCAATATTTTAAAAAAAATAAAAGAACTTGCTTGCATTTCGTTGTAAGAGTGTAAAGACTTCGTTATTAAAAGACAAATAAAAAAATATCTTTAATTTATTTTTTATTTTATAAAGGTACACGAGTATATTGTGTTAATTGATATGTCGAATTACATATTCTTTGAAAAGATTAGATTTTTTTTATCTACTGTAGCGGAGAAAAGATAATTCATTACCCCCGAGTGAAAATCGAATCCACAACCATTGTTTTAACAGTCAGACGCTGTTCTACTATGCCAAAACGTAGGTATTCTAAACAAAAAAAATAAAGACTAAAATAGTTTAAAAAATCTCTCAAAAACCTGCAATTTTGGGAATACCACAAACAACAAAACAAATTCATTAACATTGTAAAACGAAGATCTTCTAATGATAATTATAATACCCCATCATTAGTCCAAGTTTTTCTTAGAAAACACAAGTTTTTGTGTAAAATATGTAGGTAGGTATGTAATGCAAGGTTCGAACGTCATACTTAGGTTGCTACCTCATTTTTTTTTAGTACAAAAAAATAAAAAATCATTTTCTCGCTTTTTTTCGCTTAGCGGGTTAGGCAGAGGGAACCTAGTGTTAACACCACCGAATTTTAGCTAGACTTTGAATGTTGGATAGATCAACTCTACACCGCGCTCCGTCTACCAGAACAAGGTAATTAGCAGTCGGGAATAAAAATAAATATAATAATAATTACCTAAAGCAGGGATCAAACCCATAACCATCGAGTTTACAATCATAAGCTTTCCCACTATGCCACGACGACGATGCTATAAAAATCCACATATAGTACCGTAGGCAGAGGGAACCTGGGAACCTGATGTTAAGCCCCTCCGCCAAAACACCGCTATTTTATTTCAACATAGGCAAGTAGATACTTGCCTACAATAAATATAATTTATCCACTATAACGGATACAGCCTACCAGTTACTGCGTAAGGTATCAATCAAGCTGTTCAGAGAAATGAGGTGCACTTTCTAGGGCGTCCGTTCGAGTCCGCTGTAGGTAATTGGGTTTCTTTATGCATTTCACTTAAAAAGTTACTTCTATTATAGTTGTAAAGTCTACTATTACTACGAGTAATAGTAAAACTTATTACTTGCAATCATTAAAAAGAAAACCTTGGATGAGATGTGTTTGGTACCGTTATTAATAAAATCAGTGGACTTAAAAAAGGCTAGGCTTAAGCTATGTTATATTATTGTCATTCATTTGGCTGCTCTGGTGGTACTGAGCTGATGATACTGGGCCGTGCCCACCCCAGAATATTCTGGTCCCCAATCCAAAAAAAATACTTACAAAAGATTTACCCCGAAAAATCCAGCCTCCCAAGAAAATATCTCTAGATACTCTAATATCTTGGGGAAAAATACAGTCTTTATAATATTATACTTCGGATAAAATATAAACAAATAAAAAACATGTGTCACAAACAATATTTGTTTAAGTATGTTTCGAAATATTCTATTTATATAACGTTGTTATCGGTGAAGGCCATGTGGGATGACCAACTCGGCTGAATGGTTCTAAATTATACAATGATTAGCGTCTCCTCGTGCCTTTGTTTGAGTGGACATTGTATTCAACATCAATAAAAGAGAGAAAAAAATTGATTTTGTGGACTTCTTACAACCTTAATATCGATATTAACCTATTCACAGGTTAATATCGATTTTCAAGTTTCCGTAGGTATTCCAAGGAATTCTGTTATAGTGTTCCCCTGGATTCCGTAACCTAATTTCAGGGTAAATCTCGTTTTTCTATCACCCATTATCGGAAAAGTGTTATATAAATAAATAGAATTATACTCACCTTTAGGCCATTTAGTAATATGTAAATTTTATTATCTTAATCAAAGTTACCAATTTACCTGAAACAAAAAAGTATACAAAATATTAATATAAAACCATAAAAAGGTATTAAAACTTGTTTTAGGATTTTTTTTAACTTTTTTTAGAAAAGTATTTTTCTTTGCCGAATGTAGAGTAACAACTTAAAAATGTTAGAAATACGAAAATGATTGAAGAATTCAACTTAAAAGCTATATAATTAATTTATATTGGTGACAGTTCAGAACAGCTTTGGCCAGAAACTTCACATAATTTCTATGAATGCTTTCACTTTAACTTGACGATTTAAGAAATCGAATATAAACGAACAAGTAGCTTGCAATTTTGTTTGCGTAAACAAACTAAAATTATATCTTTTCATCTCCGGAATTTATGGAAAATCCTTTCTTATACTCATCAAGAAGCCAAACTTCAGCTTTTTACGTCCAGTAATTTCAGCTAAAATAGCTATTTATATGCATATTTAGATTAGTTTATATAATTTATAGGGTAATAATATATGACTAAACTTAACACGCATTTCATTCATATAAACGTAAAATGAAGATCGAAATAAATTCAGTCTACATTTTCTTTGTCCTCCTCCATGACCAAAAACCCGATACTTGTTGGTCCAACTTCCACTCGGACAAATGAAATATTTTTATGTCCCAGTTCTGAGGCATACTGCGGCGTTGAGTTCTATTTATCAACATACGGTGTGAGGAGAACGGAGTGTTTTAACACTAGCTTCCTTCTGCCTACCCCCAATAAAAGCGGGATACAGCGAGAAGCAAAATTATCCCCAATTTCCCCACTACACTAACACGCAGGCGATGCGTGAAAAGTATAATACACTACGTCTTAGCATTAACTACGTAATAAAATACACTAATGTCATGATGGCGTGAAGCTTTAGAACCGGTTGTTGGCATTCATCCCATTCGTTCTGTGAACTGAGTGATGATTCAAGTGTTCTCAAACTCGAGTGTGTGGACGATGAGCGGTCCTTTGGTGCATCAATGACGCAATTGGACGTTTTTAATGATATCAAATACCTATTTGAATGTATACCGAATGAAAAAATGTTAAAACTTCTTAGGTACCTTAGCTTGGCTTTACTGACACTACCAGTAACTCCACAAAATGCATGATAAATACAAAACCTAATAGAAATATATACAAAATTCATATTTTTTTAACTGTATTTCTCACTTAGCAGGGTATGCAGAGGGAACCTGGGAGCCTAGTGTTACGATACTACGTTCCCATTACGACACTTCCCTTTCCTAGTTTCCGCCGAATTCTGGAGGCATTGCGTGTTCAGGGAAGGAATTCAACGCCACGCTTTGCCTCGTTCCAAAGGCGAAGAAATGAAAATATTAAATAGATACAATTTTCTCGAGTGGGAATCGAACCTGTGACCCTGCGCTACGACTAGCCTCAAGTAAATACGTCATACAACATATATGTATATATAATACAATTGTACAAATATATGGCATATAATAGGTATATGTTTATATATGAGTGTTGCAAAACAGTTATCGAGACCCACTTCCAGTTCGCAAACAAAACACATTTGCCTATGAATTAAAATATTGTGAAACGTTCGTTGAACTTTAAGGCTTACATCTGACTATAATATACGTGTAGTCGTATATTTAGGTTATATTTATTTTATTTTTCAGCTTCACTGAAGGAAGAGGGAACCAGGGAACCTAGTGTTAGGGCACTCTGTTTCTCACTTCCCAGTTGTCGAGACGCTAGTTGCGTGTTGATGTGATGGAACTTAACGCCCCGCTTTGCTAACTCGAGCGGGGAAATATTTTTTAATGTTTTTTTTTAATTTCCGAGTGGGAATTGAATTCATAATCATGTTTACAATCTGACCCACTGTACAACGACGGCTTCTTTTTTAAATGTATTTTAAACTAATTCTAACAATTAATTGCACTTTTTTCTATAATGCGGAAATGTAAAATGCAATATAAATTGAATATACTACAAAAACGGCACACACTTTACAATTTAAACTAGAAGTTTTTCGATACAGCTGTCTATATCTTAATGTATAGTTTTTGTATTAATATTTTTAATTAACTTGTTTAAACTTAATTATTAGTTATTTATATTGAAACGATAAGTCTTTCTTAATAAATGTACTATCCCCTACAAAAAAAATTCTATTACAACCAACAGTTCCCGAGATCAGCGCGTTCTACCAAACAAACTCTACAATATTATTACAGCTATAAATTCTATAGGAAGTCTCAATAAGAGTTACGCAAATAAACAATGCTAATATTCTACAAGCGTAGCTTAAAACCGGGCCTTTGTTCTAAACTTATTGTTGATCCAACGCGTGTGGTTAATGCGGAAATAAATATAATATACGTACTAATACGAATATAAAGATATTGCCGAAATGCAATTTAAATTAGCTTTGTGTTTGTGTGTCGCAGTGGTAGTGGTAGTGGTTGTGAGTTCGATCACTATTCTTTTTTTTGGCTTTAGGTTTTATCCCTAGCGAGCTAGCTGAATGGCTTGCAGCGCTAAACGCTAAGGTCTGTCTTTACCCCTTTCGTCTCGTCCATTGTCATCAACTTCTTATATATACCCTCGTCCTGTAGGCAGGCCCTCATTCTTTTTACATGACCTTCTTCCAGTATCAGATCAACCGAGATTTCCTGTCTCTCTTGTCACTCACTCTCTCTTGCTTCGTAAATCTATGCTTTATAATCTAATAGTTTTAAAATATTCATTCCCCCGAATGAGGATCGAACCCACAACCATCCTTTTTACAGTCATATGCTGATCTGCGCTCTGGCCTCGTTTATCACATGTAGGTATCTCAACTAGCTGTATTGAGTAATCTACAAGTATAAATACAATTGTATTTTATATAAAGCGTTGAAGTTACGTGTCGATTCAGTATAGAATATTATGTTTTTTCTTGTAAAATCGTATCAGCTTTTATTATATTAGGCTTCGATTCCGTGGTTAAATGTAAAGAACTATGACAAAGTTGCAGTACCTCATGTAACTCAACACAGCCTGTGCTCCACAGGTCCAGAACCCACTGTGGGTTACATTGAAACTATTATCGTGATGTAAGGTCTAAGGCCCGAGGCCAGTTTTGTTTTATAAATATAGGCAAAAAGTTTTAGCTTGAGCCGATCACTCAAACAACAAGAGCTAGTTTGTTTTTAATCTCATCCTCAGTAAACTGGGGCAACCTAGTGTTAAGACCCTCCGTCGATTAATTTCCCTCGAATTTTGGAGATGTTGAGTAGAATTTAAAGCTGCGCTTGAAATGAAAAAAGAAAAATAAGCCCCCGAGTGGGAATGGAACCCACAGTCGTCCCGTTTACACTCGAACGGTGTGCCCATTTCTATTCAAGGAGAGACCATAATTGTTTTATTCCCATAGTAATCTAACATGAATTGTTGTCCATTAAACAAAATACATGCATATGCATAGCGTAGGGTTATCAAATGTTATCACATAAGTATTACGGTTATATGACAGGAAGTTTGGTTAGTTTCTACTTTTGCTCTCGTTTAAACTTTTAACTATTAGTAGCTACTTCAATTTGCACATACAATTGTATTTAAGAATAAAGAGTTTAACGAGGCAAACCGCGGCGTTAAGTTCAGCCACTCAAAACGCCGCACTTTGCCTTTTGAAATGAAAATACTTATTAAATATTTCTTCGAGTGGAATTCCCCTGTTGTTCCCTTGCACAGGAGCACCTGTGTCACGACTAGCCTCTGCTATTGAGTTTTATATAATATCTTACTAATATTATAATTGTAAGAATTTGTAAAGATGAATGTTTATTCTATCACGCAAAACTACTGAACAGATTTAGATGAAACTTTACACTTACTTTTATGTAAAAAATTTGGCTTCAATATAACAATAAAGTTATGCGGGCGAAGCCGCGTGTGGGCAGCTAGTACATAATATATTTATTAATTTAATGTTTCCTTTTCATAACTTTTTATTACCTATTGATTACAACGCGTCAATGAACAATGTATGTATGTTTGTCACAATAAATTATATTATCTCCGCAATGTTATAATAAATAGGCAATTAATATGATTTAAGGTGCTATATTATAATGAAAAATGGCACTGTTTATTTAACTTTACAAAAATTACTATTTAATAAATAATAGAGTAAGAATCGAACCCACAACATATGGCGCAACGACTAAGGTTATTATCACGTTACACTTTAAAGTCCATTAAAATAAAGTTCCAGGTGAAGATTAGAATAGCATAAATCTATTCTCTATGCCAACTTTTAAAACGGAGAAATGAGTCATTAGGTAGAAATATACAACTTCCACTGTAGCAATGTAAAACATCTAGTCTAGTCAAAGTCAAGTACAAAATAAACAATCACGTGTGGAAGCTATAAAATTATTTATATAGCTTTTTGTACAAACAAATAAATGTATTTTGTTTTAGTTAAAACTATAAAGATGCGATGCGTCATTAAATTAGCTTCTATTTAGGTATATTTATTTTATGAGGTATTTAAGTAATATTTTTATTTCATAAAAACAATGATTGTAGGTTCGATTCCCACCCAAAGAATCCATACCATATGTTTATTATCCACCACTCAACACCCAAAGCCTCTAGAGTTTGACGGAAAGTGTGGAACAGAAGTGTCTTAATAAGAACATGTTCTTAACACTATGTTCCCATTAAAACATCGTGCTATGAGCGTAATATCCATTTATTCGAGTTTAAGCAAAATAAAAAAATCTATATAATTATGAAAATAATATTTGAATTAGCATCTTGTTAGCTTAAACGGTCGCATCTTCGTTGGAGGTCACGCCTTCGATTTTGGCCTAGGATTGATCAAGGTTTTTATAATTTTGATTTGTTCACCACAATCACGTTCTTTATACGCATTTATATATATATAAATTTTATTGGTTTTCGGCCGTCATTTTTACGTACTTTTGCAATATAATTTTTTAATATCTATTTGTACCTATATAAAAAATCTAATAAAAAAAACATATGCGTATAATTAAACTGTAAATTTTCACATTCTGTAAGTGGAAGATATATGAACCCAAAATGATTTCTTAATTTTTTCTCTATTTGTCTCTGCGTTGGTGCACGTTAATCTCAGAAATGACTTAAGGGCTTGACTATTATAATATTTTGACAGACTTTTTCTAACATTTCGTCTTAATTTTATTTAAATCGGTTCTTAAATAAAATGTTATAAAGTATGACAATATTGTTACAAAATAAATGTTTTATTGAAACTTTAGTTTTCATTGTATAGTAATTGTCTTTTAAGTGACTAATGTTATTAGATCACAAAAATGATTCAGATAAATAATTGTATAGTGCAAGCGGGCGAAGCCGCGAGCAGATCGCTAGTATATAAAAAGTCCTTAAGGTCTTATCTAGTATGTATGAAATTATAAGAACACAATTTTGTTTTATAGAAGTTGCCGATCGCGACTTCGTCGTTTCGTGAATTGTAAAATGAAAAATATTGTAATTTCGTCTTATTTCGTTTTAATATATATTTCAAGAAAATTACTCTTAATAGTAAAGACCGAACTTAATGAAATTACACGTAGTTACGTTCCGATTGTATCGACTAGCTTTTTAACGTGGCTTTGCATGTTTTTGTGTTGCCATTATATTATTTAACATATTTCACGCTTTAACCAAATTTTCCATTCAAAGTAGATTTTTACAAGCGAATAAACATAAAGCTTAAATAATAAGCTTCCTAATTGGTCTAAAAAGTAAAGAACCTGCAAGTTAACCATCTTTAGCTAAGAACCTGTATGTCAGCTATTCAACTCAGTAAAGGAGCTTATAAAAGACTAGTGGACCCGGACGCGGCTACGCCTGCTTGGACTATAAGAATATTTATTAAATATTATATAATATATTTATTTTTATAAGGATGAATATCAAAATATAAGTTCATTTTGTGTGACGTTTTCTTAAAACAACAAAGAAACTTTGCAAACCGGTGCTTAGCAACGACGGTTGTTATTAACATGGCAGAATAAATTGCATGTCAAATTAGAAAGTATTTTAATTTATTAGTACATATGTGTAATGTAATATTATATAGCCTATAGCACTTCTGAAGAATGCAGCTTTCATACAAAACAAAAACATAGTAAATCGGACCAGTAGATCCAGAGATCTTAGCGTTCAAACAAACAAACAAACAAACTCTTCCGCTTTATTATATTAGTATAGATATACAAAACAAAAGAATATATCTTTTTTTTATATTTTTAATTAACACAGCTAAAAAATATAAAAAAGAATAACGTAAAGTAGAACTATAAAATAAATTTATTTTAAAACAATAATATAAATTAATAAAAAAAAAAAAACGCGCACAAATTACGAAACAGCAATGTTAGACCGACCGTGACCTGGCCCGAGTTTAGCCTACATTTGTAGATAAAGAAGTCCGTAAATTTATTTATATATTTTACATCAAGAAAAAAAAACAAAGAAGAATAAAAACAAACGAAAGTTATATTTTTTTCTATTTTATTATCAATTTTTTTTATTATAAAAAGAAATATTTCTCTTAAATTATTCCCATTATTTATTATTAGTATTAAACTCACGAATTTAAATTAAGCAGTTAAATTTTAACTGTAGTTTACTTGATTATAAACTACAATTATAAAGGTGTATCTTAGCAATTAAAAGTAATAACTAATTTGTTAATGTATACAACCTTCGTGTGTCTTTAAACATATGAAACAAGCGATTTAATATGTTCTATTAAATATGATCTTTACTGTTAATTGTTTTGTATCTATTAATATGTGGATATGGCACAGTGGTTAGCTAATAATTTACTGTGGAAGTAGTGGGTTTATGCACTGTCATTAGTTAATATAAAACTTCTGCAAATAAGTAATAATAAATCTTATCGCTTATCTGTTGGATCAAGAACCGGATACAAAAGGCAGTATTACTTGAGACGGCGCGTATTGTGCGAAGGTTCCTCTCTCTAGAGCCCTAGCCACCGATGGCTTGGACCCTTGTCCCGCCCTCGGAAGAGTGTTTTTTTTATATTTTTAAATGTATTTTTTTTATAATAATTTATATTTAAAAATGTAAAATTGATTCACTAATTTAATAAAAGTATATTCTGAATCTTAAATTTTTAAAATACATCTAGTCTCATAAATAAATATTAAAATAGCTTAATGTCCTATCTCCCTATTCCAAAGTCCAAACTATAAGCAGATCTGTTCATTTTAAGTGTATGTAAGTAACATGTTAAAATATATTTTTAATTTATAAAAAAATATATAATTTTATACAGGTAAAGTATTTTTTGTAATTTCGTAATAAAAGTATAAAAATGCGTTAAATTATTTTTCATGTATTAATTTATCCTACATTCATAATATTTTTTATTATATTTATATTTTTTATTATCCACTACATTTTCAAGCAGAGATCAATCACCTTTCATCCTTTAAATTTAAACAATAAAACCAAAAGATATAATAAATGATATTTGTAATTTTTTTTTAAATCTGAAATGGGACCCTACCCTATTACTAAGACTGTCACTAGGCTGAATCTCATGAACTGTGACAGACAATTGAATTTTCACAGATAATATATTTCTGTTGCCGCTATAACAAAAAATCTTTAAAAACAATAAAAAAAATGTTTAAGGGTGCTATTATACAGCAAACGAGATTTTTTGAGAGAGAGGAAGAACCCTTTGTGCGGGAGTCCCATCGACACTTGACTGGGTTTTTTTAATTTGTTTTTTTATTAACACAATGTGTTTTAAAGAAAAGAAGCTACCGTTCGCCATTTATAGTTTAAAAAAATCTAGTTAAACAAGTTAACATATTAACCGTTACCGATATAAGTTACAACAATGTCCATAATAGAATTTTAACTATGCAACGTAACGATATGCCGTATTTGCATAATGACCTCATTAGACATTTGCGTCGGGTCGAACGAACGACCTTTGATAAAAATAAATATGTTTTATTTATTTTTATTTTTACAAGGTGCAGCAAACAAATAATATAAAATAATAGTAATTATTATTCCGTTTTCAAATTTGAATAAGGGGTCCGGAAAAATACGAAGAATGATCAATTTCTCGCTATGTAACCAGACAAAGAGCGGTGTTGAGCTCCGCCACTCA
The DNA here is from genome assembly GCA_016802625.1 of Heliconius numata. Taxonomy (NCBI): domain Eukaryota; kingdom Metazoa; phylum Arthropoda; class Insecta; order Lepidoptera; family Nymphalidae; genus Heliconius; species Heliconius numata. The sequence goes on from JAEBDU010013234.1 coordinate 87,753, forward strand.
ACACCTTACATCTTGAAAATTGGAAAAAGTTCCTGTACCTGCTATATGCGGGATACAGCGTGAAGCCAAGAAAAAAAACATTATTAAGGTATCAAATAATTGGCTCCACTTTTAATGAACTTTAAACTTAAACGTTAAAACCAACCTTGAATTCGTTTTTGACACTTTCCCATTCGCGCCAAAATCAACTTCGCTGCCGCCAAAACTAGTCACCAAAGGCACATCACCTTCCGCCATGTTTGTTTTTATCATTTTTTTAATCACTATGGCTAAGACCTAAATTTGTAAGGCCGTCAAATATTGGTGTTTGTTTTTTTTTTAGTATTTGTGTACAACCCGCGCGGTCGACGGTCTGTGTTATACTGACTGAACTGACCGATTATTTTATTGATGCTAATGATGTGCGCTCGAGCTCAGATAACATATGACGGTCTACTGTCATTGATAATGAAAAGGTTTACGCAACAGTGTTTCCGCCATTTTTTT
>JAEBDU010013235.1:0-113503 GCA_016802625.1 Heliconius numata
GAATGGTTATATTTAATTTATTTGTATTATGGTTATATTTAATTTATTTAGTAGACGAACGACGGCGTTGAGTTCCACCCACCACTTATCACGCAATATATTGAAAGATTGGCGGAAATTAGGAAATGAAGTTTCCACTAGGTCTCCTCTGATTCCTTATCTTACAGTAGTTACAGTAGTTAGTCTTGTTACACTTACGATATATCATATTCCGTAACTCTTCAATAGCCATGTGTCTGGTCTCTGGGTCCTCATTACAAATGCGCCGTGCGCTATCCTCGAACTCTGAGTCTTCGAACCTGCTAACTTCAGCTTGAAATGCTATGTCCATAAATACTGACATTATTCTGAAAATAATAGAAAAATATACTTACAATTTTTAATGCTAATATATTAAACTAATAACATAGCGGCATAGTGTGACGTGACTTGACTGTAAGCACGACAGTTGTAGGTTGCAATACCAAACAAGGAAATGAATTCTTTGCATTTCCTCGCTCTGGTAACAAGGCAAAACGTGCTGAGTGCTGAGAGCCAACATTTAACACGCAATGTCTCAGAAATTTGGCGGAAAAAGGGGAACGAACTGTCTTAATAATCGGGATATAACGTGAATCTAAAAAAGAAAAATAATTTAACCAAACGAAAACTATGGCGCCATCTATTTGGTTCTAATTAATACACATAATATTTGTGATGCAAAATTCATACATGAACACATTAATAAAGTTAACACATACCTATTTCATTTTATTATTTGAACGTTAAAAAAATTCAATGTTTGCTTTGAATGTGTTTCTGTTTGTTTATTTTATTTGTAGTACGAAGCACTGTGGGAAGCAAGTTAAACTAATGTACTGTATAGGTATCATACATAGTATTTTCGTTAAAATCTTTGCCTTCGTACCATATAAAGTTAAAATACTTAGTTTTAATTATTTATAGTTTCTTACTCATGTTAATTTTCTAAAAAAAATATTTTTGTTTGTATATGATAGCTGTATTCTATTTTTACGTAAGAATATGCAGTGAAAAAAATATTTATTTTGGATCTATTTGTTTAGGGAAAGTAAGGACAGATCATAGGCACTCTATGGCCTAACTACATAAGAGAAAATAAAGCATTATTAAATATATTTTTCGAATAGATTTGAACCCACAATCATCAAGAGCAAGCAAGCAAATCGTAATTACTATATGACAGGCATTTAAATCTTAATTTTAATTTTAAAAATAAAAATATTTATCATCTTAAGTTATGCTTACAAGAAGTAGTAAGTTCATTTAAGTTTATGTGTAAATTACAACTACTCTATAGGAATAAAGATGTAAACCAAGAAGAATAGATAGGTAATAAGATTTTAAATTAGCTAGCTTTCACGGGAACCTGTTGACATTTACACTCGCTGAGAAACGTGAAATGTAGGTAAAAGGTGATTTTACTAAAGTGTTCTAACAAAACGTTTCTACTCATTAACCTTAAGTCATCTTAAGTATTTAGACTTCGCGCTGAATTAATATTAAGGCATAATATGCCTTTAGTAGAACTTTTTTATCCCGCGCATAGCAAAGTAGGAATAGGGAACTTAGTGTTAAGACACTGTTTCCATTAATTCTCTCTGTTTCCCGAATTGCTTACAAGCATTTATGTTGCATGGCGGAACTTAACGCCACGCTTTGTCTCGACACCAGAGCGAAGAAATAAAAATATTAAATGTTTCATTTCCTCGAGTTGGTGGCGAACCCACAACCTGTCGCATTTACAGTCACACGCTAATAATTTGGGTTTTATCCCCAAATCTCTAATAATTATTAACTGAAGATAAGTTATTAACAATACTTGCATTGTTTGTGGAAACTAAACACCAGTATCTTGGGGGAAAGTTGCAAAGACGAATACGTGCTGTAATTTAAGAAAGTGGCCCTTATGCTACTTTCTTGATAAGTACCCGTACTTACACTTAAAAATGTTTACAGACTTCTTGCAATCTTTTGTCTAGCACAATATTAATTTCTTGTCAGTCTTGGCTTTGGACTGGTTATGGGTTCGACACCCGCTGAATTGAAACATTTAATATTTTTATACTCTCTGGTGTCGAGAGAAAGCGCGGCGCTGAGTTCTGCCACTCAGCATGTAATATTTCCAGAATTCGGCGGAAAATGGGGAACGGAATGTCATAACACTAGGTCCTCTCTGTCTATCCTTCTGTGTGCAGGATACAGCGTGAAGCTGTATTATTGTTATTTCTCCTCTCTCTCCTTTCTCGTTTTGAATAGATGTTTATATTATTTCAATTTTCTTAATTATTAACAGTATCTTTAAACAATTTTAAATGTTAAAGCAATAGAAAAATACTGTTGTCCATATCCGCTAGCTTCGCTCGTTGTAATGGTAGAAAAATATTGCTTTTAGATAAAGACAGATTTTTTGTAATATAGCACCTACGACAGTGCTTCGTAATGTTGGTGCCTACATGATATTATAAGAAACATAATTTCTTTACATTATTTCTTCAATTTTCAAAGTCTAGGTGCTCGTACGTTTTAGAAACATATACGAATCCAGAAACATAGTTATAGTAAAAAACATAATTAACGCTCCTTACAAGTCCATCCTAAAATCATTTTATTTCCGTTTTTCTTGATGGAGAAAAGTAACTTTTTAACAACAGCACTAAATACATTTTGATTATCTGTAACAAATTTATCCATCATCAAGATATAAGTAATATATCATTATGTTGGTAGTGTCCTGGATAAGAAAATAAGATTATTATAAACTTCATAAATCATTTTACCATGGCGGATATGAAACGTGTCTGTATACGATAGTTGTAAGTTCAATTTAGTTCTAGTTTATTCTAGATTTCGGGATATTGCGTGTTAAGACGTCGAAAAAAACGCCAAAAAACTCTCCTCTCTTCGAAGGGAAACAAAGTTGCGAATGATATAACAGCACAGGGGCAGGGTTACAAGGTGGCCCAGGGGTACAAGCATTACGTGACCGTAAATGAAATGGTTGTGGATTCGATTCCCACTCGGGGAAATGAACTATTCTTAATATTTTATTTTTTTCGCTCTGGCGACAATGCAGTAGTGCGGCGTTGAGTTCGCCACTCAACGTGGTCAATGGAATGTTTTAACACTAGGTTCCCTCTGCCTGTCCTGTTATATGAAAAATACAAGGTGAAGAAAAAAAAAACAAAAAAAAAACTACTGTCTATAGTTCTGATTGAAATGCCGGATAAAACTTTTGAATGTAACAGTAATGAATGGAGCGCAAGAAATACTATAGGAAATTGCCATATCTTTTGTTATCTTTTTTATATAAATAACAGTTTAAAAAATTCAAATTTAATAATTATGTTGACTCGAACATTATCTAAATAAGGTAATATTTTCATTCGAAAGCTTTTATATCATTAAACATAATGGAATCAATAATTTGAATGAAACATTAAGATATAGATACCGTTAACATTTAATAAAATATTTGATATATGTATATATTATAAAGATATATTAAAATTAATATAAATAAAGGTCTATAGGTATTTTAATTTAGAAAAACGGTAGGCTAAGGGGTATTATTTTTCAAATCAAAGATTCTATACTTAAACACAGTTATGTAGGTATATTTATACATAATCGCTTTAAATACAGTGGTATTTCAAGCGTCATGGTTGTGGGTTCGATCCCGTTGAGGGAAATTGATTATTTCATTTAGTAATACAAAGTACGTCATTGAATTCCGCTATTAAACATGCCGCTATTAATTGAAATTTAGAATATCAATCTCATACACTTTCATATACGAGATAAAATAAGAATCTACAAAAAAAGTAACACATTCTTGCAGTAACTTCCCATAAAGAAAATTCATCACATCGTCACACCCAGCTGGTCTATTTTAATAAGCTTCATGGAAAAGTAAACACTAGACAGCGAGAGTGTCGTAAGAAGCATAATTGCTTCCTGCATTTGTATTTTGTTGTGCAATCGTGTATTTAGTGCTGTCATCTGTCATGGTGGTTATTATAGATAATAGCTAATATGATGTCTGTTTGCGAACACGTATAGTAAAAGTAACTAATGATAAAATAAATATAAGATTGCGTACGACGCAATAGGTTGTGGTTCGATTCCCACTCGAGGAAACCAAATATTTAAAATTTTAACTTCACCGCTCTGGTAACGAACAATGCTTCCAAAATTCAGAGGAAAGTGGAGAACGGAAGTGTTTTAATGAGAATGGAGAGTCTTAACACTAGTTTTCCAGGTTCAAATAATGTTTATCAATGTCATTATGATGCTTATTAATAAATAAAAATAATGAAATAATTAATTATAATTTAATGTTCTTTTTTTCAGTATTTTCTTTTTTTTTATTTATCATTTAAAAAAAACATTTCTCACAGATATATGTCAATCATAGAACAAGAAAGTAGTGTGATCGAACGGTACTATTTCTATCGTGACGCTACTTTCACAACGAATTATGGCCGAAATCTTTCCATTATAATATGGGCCAAGCTTAGATAGAAGTTACCAAATGTAGTCGCCGTCGCTACCTTTCAAAACCTAATGCTTTTAGAGGTCAGTAAACGCGACTGGTTACATTCTCACTCGAGGAAATCTTCGCTCTGGTGTCAAGGCAAAGCGTGGCGTTAAGTTCCGCAACTCAACACGCAATGCCGGGAACGGTATATTTTAATCTGTCGAGCTTACAGTCACTCTCTTAATCCACTGTGCCACGACTGGCCTTGTAAATATTTTAATTTGCTAAATTTTTTACTTAATTTCAATTATTTAAATATAATTAATGCTTTGCATATTAACATACATATTTTAATGTAATAACTAATAAAATACTAATTGCTTGTTTCCCTTCTAACACCCATTAAACTACTCGTAACTTTTACTTTAATCATTTTACTCGAGATAATAAATGATCTTACAACCGTAACACACATAAAGCCTTCTCATAAATATCTTGCTTATGCATAATTATAACCTAGATTTCTTCTACAGATGTTAATTTGTAATTACAGTGATGAATTATTCCGCTCTCTTTTTATATAGGTAGATACGTAGGTTCATTTGTGTGTTTATACACTCTAAACGGAGACGGTTTCAAAGAAACGCGGGTTCGAAACCCGCTATGTTAAAATTTATGCACGCTTCTAATATCTTTCTTTCTTTTAGTTTATGAGTAACTTTTCAAAACACAATCGTACATGAGTTTGTAATTTTGAGTAGACAACAGAATTGTAAAGTGTAGAATACATATTAAATATATTATCTTCTTAATTTCAACGTGAAGCTGAAGTAAAGAATAGTATAATATACCGCACATAGCAGAGAGTACCTGCGATCCTAGAGTTAAGACACTCCGTTCCCGAGTTGGTAAGATAAAGTAGGTACGGCGCTGAGTTTCGCCACCCAACACACATAGTGTTTTAAAGTGTGAAACGGAGTGTCTTAACACTAAGTTCAGTCTAGCAACTCTGCTATTAGAGGAAAAACATGATATATTTTATATGCAAAGTTTTGTTTTCCAACATTTGTGAAATTTGTTATGATGGTAATAAATTTTATGATAGTCATTAAAATTATGTATCGCGCTACTGCCTTTCTAACTAATAAAGTTGCTAACTACGAAACACATTCGTGGTGATTCACAGTCAAAGTTTCAAATTCAAATTACTGTCTAGTATTTTACATTAACAACTCCTATAGATATTCCATCTCTATTCTCTATATACGAAAAGTGGAATATAATTGTCTTTTTTGTTTAATTCCTGCTAAATGGGTAATAAAAATATATTTTTTTCTCCATTTTGATAAATAGACAGCAAATTCTGAATTTATTTAAGAAATGTATGATTATTTTAATTATTTTCTTTTAACTTCACGCTGTATCCCGTACATAGCAGGGTAGAAAGAGGGAACCTAATGTTAAGACACTCCGCTTCCCATTAAGACACTTCCGTTCCCCAATTTCCGTGGGAAACCCACAACCATCGTGTTTACATCGCACGCTCGTGCCCCTGCGTAACGACGGCCTCAGGTGTTTTTTTTATTATTTTCATTATTTTTTTATATAGCAGTATGACATCACAGAACTCGTCTATAAAGAAACACTGTCGTAAGTACTATAATACAAGAAAAAAACGTTGTCACAATTGTTCGTCGTCCAAAGAGTTTTTTTTTGTTATTATAAGCAGTGAAGTATTAGTAAGCGAATCTAGCTAAAGAATACCTTTATTATAAACATGGAAGCATATATTTAAATTTGAACTCCAATTTATTAATGAATTAAATTTATAACAATGTTTTTTCAATCAACAACAAATTACAATTAACTTAGAATTGCGAGTCATTTAAGATTGCTAATAAATAAGTCGTTAGCCATATTATAGGTTTGTAAAATATGTAAAAAACTTAAAAGTAAAAAAGTAAAGGAAATAGCAGTTTATTTCTGAAATAAAAATTAAAAATTATAATATTTTTTACAATGTTGTCCAACCATATTTTATTATTAATATTGAATGGACACAGAATCGAGAATTTTAAGGCGATTACTTACAATTTTCCTGTAACAATCAGTCCTTGACATATATTATTGAAAGGAACAATAAAATATCACAGTTCTAAACATAGTCTAGTACTAAGTTATTAAACTCTTTCTTCCATTTTTTTCACTTATTTCACCTATTTTTTTAAATAATAAACTTAGGTTTTAATCGTAACGTTAGATTTTTTTATATATTTCATTAAAATAGAATGCAACGAACGCGAGTAAACGAGCGAAAGGTCGATAAGCGTTTAAATTTAATATGGGTAAGTAGCCGAGAGAAGCGGCTGGCGCAGAGTAGTGAGTACATAGAGACGTCCGTTAGTCTAATTGGATATTTACTTTATTTTTTTTTAGATTTATCAAGAGATATGTTTTTTGTTATGTAAAGCTTAATTTTTAATTAATATTTAGTTACTATTTTTTATGACGTTAAGGATTTCCGCGCATTTCCAAGGTTTTTGGGCTATTCTGTCAAAGGTTTCTAAGCCTATGTGACAAATTTCCGTTTTCTTTTATCTAGGGTGGCTTCGTTTATGCGAAAGTGTTTTATTTACTTTATAATCATGTCAAACTTTCAACAATTGTCCTATAAATAAAGAAATATTAATAATACGTTAAATAGTTAAATTAAATTTAGTTTACATAGTTAAATAAATATACTGTAGACTTTTCACAATTAGTATTCTCATACAAAATTCAACGGAAAATATAAATATTGTATATGTAAATAAAAAAAATATTATAAGCAAATATATCTTTTCATTTCCTACTTTACACTATGCTATTGTCGAAACAAGTTTTATTTACACCTTGATCTTGCGACCATTGCTGTTGGCGCAAGAAGAGTCTGCTTAGTCCACGTACTCACTTTATTTAAAGAAGAGTTCATTTTTACATACTTATATTTTTGCAGATCCACGCTGTATCAGCACATAGCTGGGTAGGCCGAAGGAAACTGGGAACCTTGTGTTAAGACACTCTGCTACCATTAAGACACTTTAATTACCACTATCCGCCGAATTCTGGAGGCATTCCGTGTTGGGTGGCGGAATTCTACGCTGCGCTTTCCGTCATTGTCAGAGCGGGGAGATTTATTTCTTCGAGTATGAATAGAATCTATAATGCGTCGCGTGTTAAGTCGCACGCTTTTGCCCCTTCTCCAGAACTGGCCTCATTCTTATACATTTTTTGCAGTACACGCTGTATTTCGTATATATCAGTAAAGGTAGAGTTATTGTAGTGTATAGGCACTCCGTTCCCCGATTTCCGCATGATTTTCGATGCACTTTGTCTACCACAGCGGCGAAACAAAAGCTATTTTTAGCTTCAAGACTTATTATGGTTTAGATCTCCAAATCGATCAGACGTAGAAAATAGATTTAATTTAAATTAGTTTATTATTTTTAAAAAGGTAAATTCCCTACTAGAAAGTTTAACTATGTAGTTTTTTAATATAAATGTCGACAAACCAATAATATTATGGTCTAGTGTTTTTATTTCGCAACGATTTGTCAACTTTTCTTAATTTAGCTGCGAATGAGCTAAAAATATACCTACTGCTTTTAAGTTACTTTCAAAAGTATATAAATAAATAAATGCCTTTGGCATTTAACATTATAATTATATTTACGAGCACTTTTAGTAATAATACAAATATAATAACAGTTCGTTTTTACTTGTTTTAATAATATATTTCAGCGTTGGTAGATAGCAGAGCAGGCAGAGGGAACTTGGGAATATAGTGTTAAGACACTCCGTTTCTATTAAGGCACTCCCGTGCCCTACTTTCCGCTGAAATCTCAAGCCATTGCATTTTGAGTGGCGGAACCTAACGCCGCGCTATAGGGAAGACATGAAATTATTAAATATTTAATTTCGCCAAGGTTACATTTTTTAAATATATTAATAATGTTTATATTCTAAAAATTATATTCTTATCATTTATATGATCTCTCGTCTCGCTTCGAGTAGCTGCGTGTGAGTTGCCCAAAGAAGTTCATATTTAAATTAATTAATTTAAATATGTATTATCATGAGGCCTTCTTAGTTCTTAGTGCAGCGACACGAGGTTCCACTATAAATGTGAGGGTTTTTTTTTTGGTTTGATCATTTTGTTAACAAGACACAACGCGGCGTTGAGGTTAGCATATACCTAATGTATCGAAAATTGGACATCTTGTCTTAACACAAGGTTCCCTCTACCCTCCCCGCTATATGCGCGCTATATATTGTTGATCTTTAGCAAAGTTATTGTGGATGAGCCCAAGAAGGTTTCTGAGTTAGTACCTATGACCAATTTTCGTCAGATGGCGCCACTGCCATTCCAATGAATTACATATAGGTATTGCCGTGACAGGTGGACTGCTCGCGCATCGGAACACCTTCTGATTTATTGGTTTTTGCACCAGATGAAAAAACAAGAGATAGTGTGAATCCCACAGCACTTCAATAAATAATGAATTAAAAACGCTGCAATATATTTTTTTCGAAATAAATAAAATTAATAAAATAACTTAAAATGAATTGAATATTTGTATAATGTTTTTCCTTTAAATCTGTTTTACTTAAAGGATATAGCTAGTTTACTTATATAATCTATTTTATGTAACATAATTGAATAGTAACCTGATTTCGATAATAGTCAGTAATTATGCAACGCGCAAGCGCAATGCATTATAAAGGAACCGGTTGCAGCGCCTTCACTGAGATGCAACTTGCTCTGATAAGAAAAGCTATGCTCTATATAAGTGAACATACTGTATAATGCTTGAAATATGATAAAATTTAAATAATTTTATATCCTTTAATTTTTTAAATTATTTATTTTTTAAATACTGTACAAAAAATCTGTTTAAAGTTAAGTTGAGAAATTTTTCTATTTTTTTTTACTTAATTGCATTTTCTCATCGTATAGTCTTACTTATAATTTCAAAATGACTTCCTAAATTTAATTTGTGAAATGATTTCAAATCAATTATTTTCATATAATTCGTACAAAACATTCTTAGTAGACAAATGATTTAAAGTTATCTTTAAATATGAAGGTTTGACCTTCATATTTAAAGATAACTTTAAGAATATCATCTTGTATATAATTTTTTTGACATTGAATTAATAAAACGCCTTATAAAAAATTCAAATATATTAAAATTTAATATCACATATAATAGAAATATTCAAAATATATTTTATACAATTGTATATAGTTTTCTATAGAGTAATTAAATTACAACAGATATAACAATATTAAAGTAACTAATTTGAATAGCTTAGTAGGTATAGAGTATTAAATAGCGTCATTATTTTTTTAGCTTCACTCTACATCTTTCATATACTCGTAGTAGGGTAGGCAGAGAGCACTTCGAAATCTAGTGCTAAGACACTTCCTTCTCATTAAGACACTTCCATTAACTATTTGCGCCCAATTCTAGAGGCATTAAGTGTTAAGTGGCGGAACTTAACGCCGTGATTTGACTCGTTACCAGAGCGAGGAAATGAAAATATGAAGTATTTAATTTCTTTTAGTTTCACGCTGTATCCCTCACATATTAGGGTAGGCAGAGGTGACCTGGAAACCCAGTGTTAAGATACTTTGTTCCCATTGAGACACTTCTGTCCCTCACTTGCACTTGCTTCGAGTAGGAATCGATTCCACAACCTATCGCACGCCACGAATGATCTCTCATAATTTTTTTGTAATTCAAAGATTCGTAAAACTTAAAACCAACGATTTTATCATGTTCATAGACCATAGCGTGTAACAAATAATTTACATACAAATACCTACCGCAGCATATTTTTTTTGGTCAATGGTCAATGTCTTAATTATGTAAAAATCCTCAATTTATTTTTACAATTTAATTCTATAATTAATCTTATATTTTGTTAAATCTTTGGACTATAACACAATCACTTTTTTTTAAATAACCATACTTACTAAATAACAATATTTCTTCCACAACTATCACTATTATGATTCCTCAACAGCATATCCTAAGGTCCTCATGTCTTCATCAAACTGCTTATTTTTGTACTGTTTTATCTTGTTCAGCCATTCCTTCACTGAGACTGGAGTTCGGCGGCCGCCATATCTCGTTGGGAGACATTCAGGGTCTATATACCTTTAATGAAATAGCATAATTATGACATGAATCAGTTTTTAGCTAAATGATTTCAGATTTTAGTTTTAAATTCACAAAAATTTAGAAAAAATGGTGAAAAATAAAGAATGAACCTATTTTTATTAGATTTATACAAATATGGATCTAGTACAGTAATTTATGAATGAAAACAGCATCACATAATCGTACTCAAGATAATTACAAGATAGCGGGCCCTAGTTTTAAGACACTATTTTCCTGCCTTTCATCCAATTTTCTAGGCATTGCGTGTTGGCGGAAATCAACGCCGCACTCCGGTTTCTACAATAGCTTAAGTATCTAATCTACCTATATATGTATTTTTAATTATAACATTGTCAACTTTTATTACCTATGCAATAAATGAAGGTCGTAGCCGTGAAAGTAGACTCTATCCCACATCTCCGCCGGGACTAGTCTCTTGAACACGTACAATAGCTTCTCGAAGAATCTGGAACAGTTGATGATGTGCACGCCGCGCTGGTGCAGAGGGAAGGCTAACTAAAGGTAAAAGATATATTAGAAAGATCCATATTGCTACAATATTTAATTTTAGAGTTGTGGGGTTCCCAAGTGAAATCTTTTGGGAAAAGGAAAAATTTGTATGCAAAATAATTAAATGTATAAAAATATTTAATTGTAACAGATGAGCCAAACATATATGTTGTAACAACATAAAACTTTTTTGAAGAAAGCAAATGACAAGTGCGAGACGGACTCGTCTAGCTAAGGTTCAGTACAATTTCAAGATCGAAGATCAACATTTTGATTACGCTGCGAATAAAATTATAACGATTTATTTATCTAAAAATATAAGTTTGTAATAATTTTTAAAATACATATACATTTTCACTATTCGACTTTTATTTGTATTGTAGTTCTCACTTTCTGCCAAATTTCATAAACAATGGTTACGTTGAATTAGAAATACATAAATATTTATAAATATTTATATCAATTTATAACTCTATCATCTCTACGCCTTAGCCTTTTAGCTGAAGTGATCCTATAAAGGATTCTATTTATCTTTTCCTTTTGATGTAACGAATCCCAAAAAAGTAATATATAACAAAAAATCATACCATAATATAGCAAAAATAAAATAACATACACCCATAACGTTCATGGCCTGCATGGCGGTAGATGGCGTTAGTTGTCTCATATGTTTCATACTGATGCCCTCACAGTCGACCAGAGCAGTGCCTCCAAGGACTTGGAGCTTCGGCTGCATTATACCAATTTCCAGCAGAAGAAGGCAACCTCTTAAAAGTTCCTCTACGGAAAATACATTTGGGTCCCATAGCCCTAGAAAATATAATTTCTTAACCATGTGTAATTTGGACCTATTACCATTTTACCTAATTATGTTTTTTCAAAATGAGTCTTGGTCATCTTACAGATAACATAATAGACAAAAGAACATAGAATAATAGAACATAATAGAATATTTTTTTAATAATTAAGTTGTAAAAATTACATGAAATTGTACTTTACTTCAGAAAATTAAACATACATTAAATGTCCACTAAAAAAAATATTACATTCTTTACCTTCCTTCCTACCTTCTTTACCTTTGCAAATTTAGTAAATTAATTTTATAATTAATTATTTTCCAATAAGATTGTGTAGCGGAACAGTGACATAAGCGTTGTTTAATACCATTTGAGGAAAAATAATATTTACTGTTTTCATTTTCTCACTTTAGTACCGAAGCAAATAGCAGCGTTGAGTTCCGCAATTCCGTCAAACACGCGAACGGAGTGCTACCATTCTGTGTGTGGGATACAGCGTGATGCTGATTTGATTTTGATTTTTTAATTTGGAATCGTAATATTTCTAAATAATTTTCTAACCTAATCTACAAATAATGAGTCGGCCAACATCGGGTCTGTCAAATAATACTCCTTCGAAGACATTGTCCAATCTTTGAAGTCCGTACCAGTACACATCGCGCCATAAGTGCGGGTTTTGTTCCCGGAAGTTGCAATATCGTACCATCTATAAATATATAAAAAAAATGTTATATTTATTTAAGTATATCCACAATTTTGCAAAGTTAAGATTTATATTAATTAAAACATTCATATTTGTTCACCGAGGTAGGCAAAGGCAATATCTATGTAGTTCCATATTCATTTGCTTCGTTTACACAGATATATTATGTTATGTAAAATATATATTTTAATTGTAATTAAGATACTATTTAATAATCTCAATGAAATAAAAATATCTCAACTACATTTTATATAATATTGATTTATAGAACAACAAACATAAAGCCGAAAATATCGATACTATCCATTCATTTAACGAATAATCTCGGAGGTGGTTGGTTCATTCATCAAAAGCTAAGCTGGGCATTAAACGTGTTAACCAAGTGAGTCCCGATAACCAGGAGAACAGAACTCACCAGACGGTGCGCTCGAGCCGGTATGAAGCGACGCGCGCGTAAGAAACGTAGTAGGAATGCGTCATCTATACGTGGTGGATGGCATTCAGCTCGCTCTGGAAAAAACATGGGAATAATTTATAAAAATTGTGTTTTGTAAAAAAATATAAACACTTTTCACAAGGATTTCTGGATTTTAAGGATTATTATTACAAAGAGTCTTGAGACATAGCAACTGGACTATCTTTATCTTTAGTCATGGATTCTGAATAGGCAAAGACATTTATGATAAAATGTAATATTAAAAATGCCTTTAATAGATTTAATATTTTAATTACAATCCATACATACTCCATAAGTATTTTTCACTTTTCCAAAAAAATATGGATATGAAGATATATAAAAAAATTGATAACTAGAAAATCAATTTGTTAGTAGGGAAGAAATAAAATGAAGCCACACCTAAAAAAACGAATTAACAACCAAAAAACATAAAGGTATATTTAAGTCACGCCCCATACAAGTCCCCTTACCATAAATCATGTTCCGTAGCTCTTCTACAATGCATTGTCGTCTGCTCGGATCCTCCTCACACAGTATGCGAGCCTGGTACTCGCACTCCGGATCGACGTGCCTGTCGAGCTCCGCCTTGAATGCTATTTCTTGGAATGCCATACTGAAATTACATTGGAATGTGGGGTTTACTATATAGTTTTTTTTCATACATGCTGTATTCCGCGTAGGCAGAGGTAAACTAGTGTTAAGACGTTTCCCACTTGTTATTTGCGAGATATTTGCTTAGTTAAGTGGTGGAACTCGACGCCGCGTTTTGTCTTGCGTGTTTTTTTTTTAGTTTTTTCCAGAGCGAGGAAATTATAATAATAAATATTTCCTTTCCGAATAGAAATCAAACCCATGACTGTCCCGTTGGTACTTACAGGTGATTTTTTTCTGTTTTATTGTAATTTGAAAATTATAACAAAATGTTTTGGTGCAATCTGTATAATAAATAACGCTGATACTCTTTTGTATCCTCAGTCCTCTAAAAAAATACTTTATTGTTTAAAAAAATAAAAAAAAAATCTGTATAAACGATAGAGTTTGTGTATAAAATATATTTTTGCATTTCAAAATAAAAAACGTATTTATACTTTTTTTTAATACAATAATATACTTTAACGTAATAATAATTTTGGCTTTTCAGCTCTAAGCGCTATTTTTTTAAATTAAAAATGAGTAGATGACATATCAATTTTGCCGCCATCTGCTGACATTGTAGAGCTTTATAAATTTACTGTTTCGTAGTTGCTATTTTTATTTTAATTAATTTCAAGTTTTCAACTGTCAAGATAGTTTTTTGCCCAGATTCATCTTCGTGCGCGAGTTTTTAGCAATATTAGCTCCCCGTTTTATCTAGTTTTGGTAGAAATTCAAGAAAAAAGATAAGAGGGAAAAAGAGTTAAAGTTTGGTGAGTGGAGTTTACCTTCTTTATTAAAATAGTTCGTAGATGAGTAACAAATAGTTAGATATATTTTTAAAGTAAAATACATTTCATAAAAATGTCAATGAAACCATATCTCTTTATTCAAGTATATCAGTGTAATTATGTCTAAACATGAAATGATTTGTGATAACGATGTAGGTCATTATATTATAATCATTTTCTGATTCTGAACTTGAATAACATTGACGTTTGTTTAAAATTAACAGTAATAGGTTGATATTTTCGAATATACTTCTAGTACAATGTTAAAACTTATATTTTTAAAAATAAACTTAACAAATACAGAATAAAAAGATGTAACATATACGGAATAAGAATATAAACCAAATAAAAATAAAAACGCCTGTAATGTGCTCGCTTTTTGAGACACCAATGACAACCCACTCCATTCTTCACTTTTTGCTCATTAATCCATTTCGTAATGCACTTTATAGTGCCATTATTAGGAACCCAAAACCCAGTTAATTTTTAAAGAATCCAGTTGGATTCTTTAAAAAAGAGACCATATAAATAGATTATAAAATCTTCCAATTTTCTTTTAGCTGTTGAAAATGAGAATTGGCTACTGTTTTAGCATATTTCTTTATAAATATTGTTTGTTTTTCCTATATATTTTGTTCATTCTAAGAAAAAAATATGTACGTAGGTAACCATATAAGACTAACTATTATTATTGTTTACACGTCTTTGTTCTCTATACAAGGAGTTATTTGTTTAATATTATGAAATTATTGTACATATTTAAAATGATTAACTCCTCTAATTGATCATTTTTATCACGATTAAAACTAAATATATAGTTTGACCTATTCCGTATTAAAAAATAATTAAGAAAATATAAGCATTGAATTAACTCAATTAGTTTCTACATTTATATACACTGAATAGTAACAAAATCTAAATCGCATGAAAAAGCTTTATAAAAGCTGACATAAATATTCATATTTTTATATCATTATGCATAAATCAGCATATATATTCACTCTAAAATTTCACAAATAAATATTAAATAAGTACCTTTCTCTCCATTACAAAGCACTAGCGTTTAGTTCCACATATTTAACTTACTGCTCATTCCTTCCAGCAAACCCTTTCAAAACAGTACCTTTCTACTAAACTGTAATCTAGAACTGAATCACTTGCATTACTCTATAAGATATTTTAAATATCGATTTTTTACTATTTAATAATTGATAATATGTAATTTTAGAACGTTTAACTGTTAATCGATATTTTAAACTCGCGTACACATTACATACAATACAAGAATAATTCTGACACTGACGGTCAATCGTTAAGATAACATGGAATAAAATATCTAAAAATATACAATTATTATTGCAAACTTATATAGCAAAGATATAATTATTAATGATTATTGATTGAATTGTAATTACTGATATGTAGCTATATCTATATATATGAAAATCTACCGTTTCTAGTGACCGACAGACAACGCACTAACTGGATTTATGTTAGGGTGTAGGGGAGCACTAAGAGAGGATATCCTAAAATTCCTAAGGAAACGGGAAAAAATGGAATTATCAATTTTACGTCTTAAACTCGACTCAGACAAAGATTTGACTGGATTTTATGATTTTAAAAGAGAGGTGTTATACTATAAGGTGTATATAAATTTTGTAAATACAAAGTTGTACTTCACCGTTGTGGCGCAGTGGGAAAACGTCTGATTGTAAACCCAATGATAGTGTTAGCGATTTGGGACACGATGGCAATTGACGAAGAGTGTGACTGTAAAACCGGCTGGTTGTGGGTTCGATCCCCACTCGAGGAGAAATATTTATTTAAATGTATATTTCCATTTCTTCACTCTTATAGTGTCCAGGCAAAGGGCGAGTTCTACCACTCAATACACAATGCCTCTAGAATTCGGCAGAAAGTGAGGAATAAAGTCGAACCGATAATAATATACCAATTCTATTATTAGATCTTTAAGTGTACAGTAATCTGGTCCAAAACGCATTAAGAAATTCACTTTCACTTTGCTATCTCGCCAATTGTAAAAATTGCTACCGTTAAAACAAATAGCAATTGACTCTAAAGGAACATTGCTTTCAGTAATCATACTTAAGAGATTTACGAAATATATCATATAACAAAATCATTATGATTTTGTAACTTGAAAATAGTTTAGAATGATTTACTTACTTTACATAAAACGCGAGTTGTGCTTGTATCATTTGCAATTCAACACAGTACAGTTTGAATAACTATTCTATAATCAAAGTTTAAAAATATATCTCAGAAAATATAGATTTAATATTAAAAAGTTTCATTTTAATTTATAAATTTAAAAATTTCAAAAGCCGTCGAAGCTTCAAGCGTCGATTGTGACGTCAGGTCTGAGTAATCTGTCAATACCACTGTATGCAATACAAGATGCCAATTCGTTTGCTTACCAAGGCGTGACGTAAATCGTCTGTCGATCGCTTGTCGTCCAACTTATCACGTCGGCTTGCCGTATGTTGTAGTTTTATTTTTTAAATGATTATTCACCATCATAATAAAATTAATGTAATTGTAATTTATTAATAGAGTTTCATTAGTTAAATATATCATTACACCTAGTTAAGTGAACAATGTGTTTCGTGAAACATCAATAAATTAAATAGTCAAATCTGTACATACCCCTGTAGCAAAAATATAGCAATTTTGAACAAATGCAAATCAACTTCTTTCTTCTTCTTTAAAAAACAATTAATAAAATAAAAAACAAAAAGGTATTTTTTAGAATAAGGTTTTATTTAAACGCTCTAAAAAGGAGAAAATATTTTTTTTCTTTTAAATTTAACTATCAATTTATAACCTCATTATATATAATTTAAACATAATTAAATTAATACTAGTCTATTACACAAGTAAATCGCGAGACAATCGTTTATGATCATATAAGTATAGTGTAAGGAGCAATATAAAAATAAATAAATAAATCAGTTTCACGCTGTATCCCGCACACAACGGGGTAGGCAGAGGAAACCTAGTGTTAAGATACTCCGTTCCTCCACTTTCAGCCGAATTCTGGAGGCATTGCGTGTTGAGTGGCAGAACTCAACGCCGCAATTTGCAATATATACAGTCAAATTAGCTAATTAATCAAAGTATTTAGCCATGTTTAGCAATATTATATGAAATACTAATTACTAATTATCAAATGAGCGCATATCACGATATCAGAGTTCATTAGGACATTGGTCAAATGTTATCACTTTATGTCAATAAACTATATTATAAATAGATTATTTTTTTAACTATTTATTATTATTATTCCATTTTCTTATTTTTTCTGTTAAATCTAAAGAATAATAAGAAAATTATAGTTTTTATAATGTATAACTATATAAAAATATATAGCCCTCATAGCATAGTTATCGTATAAGTAAGTAGGTATTTTTCAATTTGACAGCTGGTAGATTGTAATGCTATGATTTTAACTGATATTAATATAATTAATCCGATAATCCATTTGGATTTATTATATCGATGATTTAAATAAATGTTTTTGTATAACGATAAAGATGTTTTATCGCACTTTGTCCCGCACGAAATGCTATGGCGATTCTTTTACTGTGATGACAGTAAAACTTTGGAATGAGCTGCCAGTGGAAGTGAGACGGTCCCAATCGGTTGGGATATTTAAGCGGCGTCTTAAGCAGCACTATCTCAAATTAAATACCTAAACTGACATTTTTGCTTAATCCTTTTATTTATTTGTATCTATATACGTATATTGGGTGTATCTAGGTATGTATGTACGCATGTATGTATATATTTGTGTATTTGTATGTATGCATGTATGTTTATATTTGTATGTATGTATGTTGTATATTTAACCGTGTATGTATGTTTATATGATAAATAACGTATTTATATTTGATAGTATCATATTTATTATTACTTTTTTGCACCTCTTCGCTATCTTTTATATAATAAGTCCTTTCAAATGGTTGCCTGTAAGAAATCGCTTTTAGTGATAAGGCCGCCATTGCACTTTCTATTGTCTTTCTATAATTATTGTTACTCTACTGATTCTTTGTTTATATTAGTGCAATAAAGTATTATTATTATTATTATTATTATGTTTGACATTCATTACCATTATTTAGATTGTTTACTAAGAAGGATAATTCCGCAAAAACATGTTTTTTTCGTTATGGCATTGATTTTTAAGTCCCGTGACACAGTAGAGGACATCAGGGCCAACAGGTTACTGCTAATCGAAAATAGGTATGGCATGGAGGCCATCGTGGCGTAGTGGGACAGTTTCTGACAGTAAACGCGACGGTTACGGGTTCCAATTCTATTCAGGAGAATTAATTATCTTCATTTCCCCCTTCTAAGACCTAGGAGGTTATCTCTGCTTACCTCATTATATCCAGTATAAAACTTGAAATTAGAAAAAAATATTAAAGTATTATATAATTCTTATCCTTGAAACTAAGTAACTGGATATATTTGCTTCAAAAAAATGTTTTAAATTAACTTCCCTTTTAAGTCGTCGCATAAATGCTTATTTGATCAAATGACTTAGCTGGCCTTTTACAACTTTAATTAGAGTAGTTCAAGAACAACTAGATTTTTATACTAGGATTTATACTATGATTAACTAGACAGTAAACAATTAGTTTCTAGATCTATATCTATATTAATTATAAATTATTAGTTTGTATATGCGTACTTGCGTAGGTATGTAATTCTATGTAATTACATAATGCACATAAATTTATTTATTCATAATATTTATTAATTCGTTAGTGAACTTTCAACCTCTTGACGTGTCCATGAGGAAAATTAAATTGATTTTTTTATACAGAATAAGAATTACCAAGAATATAATGCTAAATAATATTCACAAAAAAAATTACATCTAATATACTAATATTCCTATTTTCTATTCTTTATAAGCATTTTTCGTCCACTTCTATGAGCATTTTGAATGTCTGAATTTAACGCAGTGCTTTCTCTACGGAAACCGAAGAAATTAAGATATTTTATATTTACGCTAATCGTCGTTCGGAACTTTGCTTCCCGTTCCCCTAAAAAATTTCAATAAGCCCTCTCTTTGTGAGTCGTTTCGTCTGTGTCACACAGTATTTAATAGAACAGTTTTATGAACATACAGACTAAAAATAATTATTTTTTGTAAAACAATTCGTTATTAGTAAATAAAATATTTATTTAAATTTATATTTTCATTTCTTTCCTCTGGTGTCGATGCAAAGCGCAGCTGTGACTTCCACCACTTAATACTATATATCTCTAGAATTCGGTGGAAAATGGGCAACGTAGTGACTCAACACTAGATTCCCTCTGCCTACCCTGGTGTGTGCAAAAACGGCGTGAAGCTCATTTATTTTGTTTTTTGACTCGTTATTTAGCTAAAAAATGAGTTTTCAAATGGTCATAAAGTCCACTCTAAAGGTTCAAGTCAAGGCGTTGCAACGACCTCGTCGCGAACTGATGCATTACACAATTTGAATAGCACTCGTGTTTCGATAAATGCTATAATATGTGAATATTATGCATACTTACAGTACATGGACTCTGGTCATTCTTCTAGGATTCGTAATAATACCTTTTTAGGGTTAAAAAATACTAAAAATGTGTATAGAAATTTTATTAATAACATTTTTATTAATAAAATTAATTTTGTATTCTTACTTAAAAGATGAAATCATTAAAATATGAGAAAATAAGTTCTCGTTTGGACATTGTATAAAAAAATAACACGTGAACGTTATAACCTTTTAAAGTTATTAAAAACTCGTATATCAAACCAATTTTCAAATTTATTTTATTATTTTAATGTATATATTTTATGCTTTTAGGTCTGTATATGTATAAAGTAGGTGACTGTTTTAAATAAAACAATAGAGGTGCTAATTTGTAAGACGTCATATATGTATTTATGTAGATGAGTGCGACCGTCTCGAGTGTATTTCTACTCGGAAGAGTTATTTAATAATATAATTTTCTCGCTCTGGTAACGTTAGCGTTAACTCAACGCTGCGCTTAGCGTTGAGTTCCGCTACTCAACACGCAATGCCTTAAGAATTCGGCGGTAAGTAACAAACGGAAGTGTCTTTATGGCAACGATGTGTCTTAACACTAGGTTCCCAGGCTCTCTTTGCCTACCCTGATATGTGTGGGATACCTACAGCGTGAAGCTAAAATAAAAATGTAGATCACGATATGTCAAAAAACAAAGGAACGAGTCTTATTATTTATTGTCTATATATAGAATTTAATAATATAAAAAGGAAAAATATTATAATTTACTAACATACTGCATAAGATTATATGTTTATCTTTTTGAACCGCTTGCACCCAATACTGCGCAAGCGACGCCTCGTACCGAAACACACATACAAACAAAAATATTTTATATATACATACATATAAAGTGAAAAATGATAAATTCACGATACGTAAGCGTAGCGTCATACAAAAAGGTAGCATGTGCCAGTGTTTTACAAAAGATCGAAGTGCATGGTCCTTTTTTTTAAATAACCACAAAAAATAATAAATATATGAAAAATATAATTTAATATAATACAAAAAAATAGTCGGTAGATTCAAATTAGTTGAATTAGAGTGGTCTTGTCAAGGTTTTTAGTTGATATTTATTTATTATGATCTCAACGTTAGTACTGAGCTGTTGTGTGATAAAGTGATTCATATTTAATTGTTTAGTGTTGTGTTGTTTAAGCGCGTTTGTAGTTTGTGGTGTTGCGGACAACACTTTTTTTTTGGTACCAGCGTATGTGTCTTTGTAATTTCTTTTGTAAGTATTTTTTAAATAATCTGTTTTTTTTGTTTGATACATAATAATATAAAACTTAACTTACATAGATATCAAAATGACATAAAAAATAGTATCAGCAAAAAAAATTGTATAACAAATAATAAATAAATAATATAATTATTTTTATTTATAATTTTTTTTTATTTTATAAAGCCAAAAATACCATTTGCCTGTGCGTTTATTAAATCGTATGTAATTGAAAAACATTCTTTATTAAAGGAATTTTTGATTTAGGATCATCCAGTTTAAATCATCATCAAAAAAAATCCAACATAGGCGTTATTAGTTTATACATTGGCGATTTGTAGCTAACTCGTTTCCTTATCCAAGGCAATGTAAAATAAAAAAAAATAAAAGTACTATTTATTATTTCTTATATTTTTTAGCTGATGCTATTTTTTGCTGTCACGTTAACTGAGTGACAAATGACAAACGCGTGTCATTGTAATTACACTTCTTTGTATCTGTTTGTAAGTTCATTTTAAGAGTAAACGGTGCATACAATGTTTTCATCTCTAATACTTTGAACGGAGACAAGGAAGTGTTTTTTATTGCTTTAATTGGACATTTTGATCCTAAAAAATCATAAAATTATATGTATTTACATAATGTAAGGTCACGTGACTAACATTACATCACTCATAGTGATATTAGAATGATTTTTTTGCTAGCATTACTTACTATACTAAATATTAACAAATAAGGAATTTTCTATAATATTTAGTTGTTGATTGATAATTAAATAGCATACTAACCCGTATATTACGATGAATTCAACCATTTCAATTTAGGTTACCAGATCCCCTCTGCCTATCCTCTTATGAGCGGAATATGAAACGTGAACCTAAAAAAAACAGTTGCACGCTTTATCTCGCATATAGCAGTGCGGTTGTGGTTTCTATTCCCGCTCGGATAAATGAATTACATATTTGATATTTTCATTTCATTGCTCTGGTAACAAGGTAAACCGAATGTGACGCCTCGATCCGGCGGAAAGTTCACAATGGAGTTTCTTAACACTAGGTTCCCTCTTCCTACACCACTGTATGCGTGAAGAAAAAAAATGCATCCCCCGAGTGGCGATGGAATCCAGAAATCAATTTTCACTATGCGACCACGATATATTATGACAATATGAAATAAGAAATTTCCACAAATTAAAAATAAAGTTTAGTATTTTTAAGGTTTACTTCAAACATACATTATGTAAGTTTCATAAACAAAACAATTAAGTTATTTATTAACGCTCTACTTGAGAAAATAATGGAACTATGTGGCATCATCTAGTTAGCAAGAATGCGACTATTTCGATTGCATATTTATAAAGTACTTTTTTTATTACGTTTAGTTAATATGGATAACCTTGAGACCCAAATTAAAGAAATAATTACAATTTAGTTGAGGAAAAAAAATATCAATAATAAAGCGAGAGTGTCACTTCTGTAGCACGTTTCTATAAAAAAGCTATATTATACTTCGAATTATAACGATGTAAGCAGCTTATCTTGAATCACACATATATTTATTAATAAAAACCTTTATTTATATGTCAAAGTATTTAAAGATTGAAAGTTGAAAGTCAAGAGCGCACTAGCCTAGTTAAAATATATCTTGTGAGATCTTGATCTTTTTGTGTCCTGACATTTTGAAATGTCAGCTTGCAAAGAATCCTTTTTTTATTGAAGCACTAACGTAAGTTAATAAGCAAAGTAAAATAATTATATTTGTTATCGCAAGAACATTTATTATTCATAGATTAAAATATTTTCTTAGCGTAACGCTGTATCCCGCACATAGTAGAGAAGGCAAAGAAGCTGAACCTGAAGAACCTGGGAACTTAATGCTAGGGATACTCCGTTACCATTAAGAGATTTCCTTTTCGTACTTTCCGATGAATAGTGGAGGCTGCAAGGCGGTAGTCAACGCCTCGACTTACCTTGTTACTAGGTTGAGAAAATGAAAAATAAATAAATATTTCATTCCCTGAAATTGGAATCGAATCCGCAATCTGCCGCAATCTTTAATGCATGTAGGTACTTTTAATCTGTAGACTGCACTTCAAGCACAAATTTCGTCAATATCCTTCCGGATATTTTTTTTGAACGAGCCTTTGAACCTGATGGTCCACTTATGACCGTCGTAATTTTTTGTATAAACTGAAAAAAACTTATTTCGAAATATAATCAATTGTGTCATTTCGATATCTGTATTTTACATATTTCAATGATTAGAAATCATTTAAAGAAAAAAGATTTACGACTAAGTCTTGAAGTCATTTGCCATCTATAACGCGTTCTAGTTCGACATCAAGATTAATAGTAATGTAAAAAAGATGTTTTATTAACATTAAGTCTTAATTATCTACAATTTATTTATAGTTGTTTCTAAATGTCAAATGAAAATCAAAATGAAAGAAAAACAATGATATTTAGTTTAAATGTCACATGTTCTCATTTATGCTTATTTACCAAATATATTGTTACTTATGTCAAAATTAACTACAACTTGTCCACTAAGTTCAATTTGAGTATTGCTTTAAAATTTAAAAGAAAATGATTATTATTAATATTAAGAAACGAGATTTATTTTAATGAAGCATTTACCTCGTAAATGTTTCATCAAGTCTACAAAAAACGCATATAAAAATCTCATACTTTGTACATATTACATACCTTATCTATGTTAATAATTTTTATTTCGCTTTATCCTGTGGCCCTCATAGCAAGGTAAACAGAGTAAACAGTCTTAACACTAGGTTAGTGTTCAGACACCGGTTCGCGTTGAGTGACGGAAATCAACGCAACACTCTGCCTTCTTTGCTAAGAATTTCTTCTTCAAAATAAGAAAATTATAATAATTCATCACCTTCAGTGAGAATCTAACTCACTACCGTCGCCATAGTAGAGGGAGTCGCTGTCGGGATGACCTCACCGAGTAATTAATAACACGTTTAAAAAATTTAAATAACTTTTATACTTCGAAGTTATTTTATTAAAAAAAAAAATACACAAAATCAAAGAATAATTAAAATAAAAATATGTCATATTTAAATATGTCAACACTAATTTACATAAATAAACAACAAAGTTATATATATAACTTTATTTGCTTTTATTAAAAAGAAATATTGAATCAATATTTTATTTCTTAGTAGGTAAATTTATAATACTGTTAAGCTAGAGACTCAAACGCGGCTTCGCTCGCTTAGTTTTTTTTATTTATTATGCAAAGGATATAATTTTTGTTTCAAAAAATATATGTTTTTTTTTATAATAAAAAGTATCCACACATCTAAAAATATGTTTCATAATAATCAGTTGAGTAATTTTGACGTGAAAGCGTAACAAACAAACGTACATTTACATTTATAATATTAGTACGATGTTAAATACAAAATAACTTCAAATATTGCAATTGCTGACGACGGCGGCCTCAAGTTAAATACTTATACGTAATTTATTGTTGTGAATCTCTGATCTCCTTTCACTAGGTATAGCCTCACATATCATGACGAGATGCGAAAATTCTTCTAAGGGGGACAGGGTCGATGCGTTTGGGAGTGAATGAACTCTCCGGACAACCTTGAGGCCTTCCGATTGACCGTTTTACATGTCATGTTCGTTTATAAATAAATTTTAAATGTCTGTCTTACATCTACATATTCCTTATTTAGCATTACTACTATACGAGTATACGGTATGCCAGACTCAGATAGAAGGAACCTTAAGTTTAAGGCACTTCGTTCCTCACGTAAAAATATAAAAAAAAACTATTTCAATTTTTTTGTTCCGGCATTGAGGCAAAGAGCGGCCTTGAATTACGCCACTCAACTCGCAACGCTAACGCCAAAATTCGGCGGAAAATGTGAAACGGAAGTATCTTAATGAGAATGGAGTGTGTTACCACTAGGTTTCCTCTGTCTACCCTTCAATAAGCCATACAGCCTGCTTAATGAAACTAAATTCTTCTATCTCATTTCACAAATTAAATTTGAACTCTATAATCATAAAGACTCTTTGTTTATAAACAAAACCATAAAATAAAAATATTGCTAAAATGCAAGTCATATTTCTAACGAATGTATCATTCAGCTTGAGAAAAATTCCAAGGTTATCAGCTAAAACCAGTTTTAAAAACATACGTTATATCCAACAGGTGTTAAAATATTATAATGTACGAGTGCTTCCTCGAGATAGCGTTCGAGGCTGAACTGAATACGAAGGAGGATCCCGAACTACTTGCTATAGCACCAGAACAATGCAACGAAAACGCAGCAACCAGGGACACTGCCATAGCAGAGTTACGCAAAATGATATATGGTATATGTTTTTGTTAAGAAATATATTTTCTATAGTTATATATTAGTATTCTGTTGGAAAAGCTACGTTAGCTTAATAAAAAACTTAATAAAAAGCTTAATTTCGAAACTTAACGCCGATCTTTGACTTTACCAGAGCGACGAAATCAAAATAAATTAATAATTATATAAATTAAATATTTATGTGAAATAAAATAAATAATGTTATCTTTTAGACAGAGGAGAATGCACGCCACACCGAACAGACGACGCGTACCTCTTGAGATATCTCCGTGCGAGAGATTTTGTTGTACCACGAGCACATAAACTGGTATGTTATGTTTATTATAATTTTATCTAAAGTTAGATTTATTTATTTTTATCTTAGCAGTTTTAGTATAATTCGATACCCACTGGTTCCTTCCGTTGCACCCATTTTTCGAAATATTGTTTGTGTCTGGTGTGATTGTGACAGTCAGAATCAGAACAAAACAAAACATCAAACAAACAACATACACTTCGAACCCACAACCGTCTTGTTTACAGTCAGACACTGTACCGCTGCGCCTTAACTGTCCCTTTGTTCACTTGACTTAATTTTCAAAGTTCCGAAAATTTAAGGAATGTGAAAACTGATTTGGTCGCAATTTCATGAGAATCTTAATTTTTTACGAGCACTTTCTAGAGACTACATTTAAATCCAAAAGTATGAAGACATTAAAAAATGTATAATTTTCAAATACATTCGCATCATACTTTGGTTTTATAACAGAAAAATATTTAAAACTATACAATACTCTACTATAGCCTTGTATTATCTGCTTAAGCATTTCAATCTTAGAACGGAGTGTTGACACTAGATTCTCTTTACCTATCTTCCTTTTATCCCACGGGATAAAGTGTCGGGACTCCAGCTAAGAGAATAAATAAACGCCGTTCACACTGCATTCAATGGCTATCCTCACATAATTGAGTCTGATATAAAATCTTTAAAATTAAGTATTCTAAAATTATGGCCTATATTTGTATTTTTTCAGCTTCCCGCTTTATATCTCGCATATAATAGGGTAAACAGGGAACCTAATGTAAATACACTTCGTTGCCCATTTTCCGCCGATTTTTTCCAAAATATAGTACGTATAACTCTTTATGTATAATACAATAAATGGCCTTGAGTAATGACAGTATTATTATGGGATTATAGTCGCTCTAATTATAATTAATTGTTAGGTGACAATTTATGGTTATATGGTGAATTATAATTAATTATATACATATGATACATATGATATGAGGCCAGTCGTTCTCCGCTCTGGTGTCGATGCAAAGCGTGGCGTTGAGTTTTGCCACTAAATACGCAATGTCTCAATAATTCGGCGGTAAATAAGGAACGGAGTGTCTTAACACTAGGTTCCCTCTACCTATCCTACTGTGTGCGAGATACAGCGTGAAGCTGACCTATACATATATCGTGGTTGTCATATTGTTACTCGTCATAAAAATATTTATCCTAGACGGACATTGACCCATGGTTTCTATCTTACAAGTCAATCAAAATAATTTAAGTCGGACACTAATCTAAACATGTTACTTTAGCAGTCTAAAACGTATCGATTTTCACCTATCATTAAGTTTTTTTTGAAAACTTTCACCTGTCCACGTGACATTTTATCTTATAGATATTATTTAATATTTTAAACAATTAAATTAAATTGGCCTCACGCTGTTTCCCGCACAGAGCAGGGTAGGCAGAGGGAACCTAGTGTTAAGAAACTCCCTTCCCCGAAATTCAACGCCGCGCTTTGCCACAACACTAGAGCGAAGAAATGAAAAATATAAGTTTAAGTACATATTTCATTTCCTCGATCAGGATTCCTCGTGGGGATTCAACCCACATCCAGTCACGTTCACAGTCACAGACTTGTGACTGTGAACCTGTGGCCTCATCTGGCCTGAGATATAATATCTTTTTTCCCATTATTTTCAGAAATAAAACTATTTATTTCAAGATATTTTTTTTTCTAAATTAAGTTTCCCTAATTAGTTTATATTTTATGCATGAAAGAACGTATACCGAGCCAACAGCTAAACGTGTCCATACATTATGTATGCTATGATACTCGTAGCGCCAGCATCGACGTTGTTGATGTTGATATGCCGCCTCGTTGCATAACTTTAGACTTAATTAGAATAATTATAATCACGTTGTTAATATAATTACAAATAATAATTATTAATTAATAAAATAAGTATTTTCTCTTCTGTAAAATAATCAAAAGAGTGTGCAAGTACTTATTGAACATTTTTACTATGCAATTTCGTCCAAATCGTTTTAGCCATTGCTTCTTTAGTGGTGGAAATCGACACTGTCTTGTTTTCTTGGAATTTGTCTTGCCAGAACAAGAGAGGAGGAAAGAGGTGGAAGAAGACGATGGGAGGGCTCCCATGCTATAATGTTGTGTATTTATATAACTATTATTAAATACCCAATAATGAAGCGTATACATTCATTAATATATTGTATTCATACATAATACAAATATTTTTTATAGTGAAATTCTGGTAAATTGAGGCATCCATTAAAACATCTTTCCTCCGCCTTCCTCGTTAAGTACATATATCTTTATAAGTAGCGAACTGCCATAAATATTTTTAAGCGCCTACCTACTAAATAAACCATATTATTCCTAAACTTATAAGGTAATAACCTTATAAATTTTGTTCACAGCTAGTCCGATATTACTCATTCCGCGAAGAGTACCCACATCTGTACAAAGGAGTGGACCTCTGGGGTCTCATGAAGGTGAACAACGCGTACGAGGGGTCCATGCTGGATAGGCCTGATGTTGGCAGGCTATCCGTTTTTAGATTTGGTAATTTATTTTAATATATTATGTATTTGTAACAATTAATGTATGTATGTTCGTTTTTACAAATGTTTCTTAGTAACTGTTTTTACTGAGCTACATCATGTTTTGAAAATCGGCAATAATAGCTTCTCTAATCTAGTGTGACATTAACGCGACGGTTGTGGGTTCGAAGCTGGACGAATTAATTATTATTTAGTATATATTTTCATTTCTTTGCTATGACACCAAGGTAAAAACCCGGCGTTGAGTTCCGCCGTTCAACACATAATGCCTAGAAAAAAGATCGGTATAAAGATGTGAACGGAATGTATTAACACTATATTTTCTCTGCCTACTCTGCTGTGTGCGAAATACAATTTGAAGCTGTTTTATTTAATCTACTTATCATTTTATCATGCATAATTTAATATATGAAACTACTTTTATATTACGAAACTCGGCTTAACAGTTTCTGTAGAAAGTTTTCCATGAAAATCCATTTTTCCCATAAATTCTAGTAAAATTTGCGGCAGTGCCTTTAACGATTTAATATATTTTTCAATTTATAATGTATTTTTTGTTAATTTTCATTTCGATTTGTTGAAATCCATTACATAATTTGTGGTAACTTCTTGATAAACTAAACTAATGAAACGTCTATCTGAACTTTCTGCTCTATGTTATTAAATCGCCAATAAAAGAAAAAAACATAATGAAATTTCTTAACAATTACTATGAAAAATATATAAAATTTGTACAGTTTGAAACTTATCCAAGTTTATAGAGCGCTTCAACTTGTACGACGGCAAACTTAAATCTTTTCCACAAGAATATGAAACGATAGCAAACTGACAAAGTGTCATGAATTTGAAATTATTAGCATTTTTCTTATAAGATTTAATTTTCTATGGAAATATTACAATTTTTTAAAGTTTTGAAAGTAGTGCATTTATAAAATGTTATTGGGTGTCTTCGTAACGCAGTGGTACGGTATCTGACTGCAAATGCGATGGCTGTGAGTTTGATTCCTACTCTCATGCTTCCCCTTCAAAGGACAAAGGGCATTGTTGACTTCTGTCACTCAATATGCTCTGTCTTTAAAATTGTAGGAAAAGTGGAAATTTGAGTATTTTAGCAAAAGCTTCCCTCTGCCTCCCCTACTATATCTAAGATACAGTGAAGCTTTAAAAATATGTTATTGCATTATAGTATCCAAACATGACATTTAAATATCAGTTCATTGAGGTTTACAGCTTCAATTATAATAAAGGGCAGGTTTTTTTAAATGCTCACATACATAAAACCATGTAAGGTATTGTTCTGGTCAATTTAATATCTGTTCTGTTTTGTAACTTTTAAATGATTTGGTCATGATATTCTTTGAAACTATTATTTTTATTACTACAATTTATGAGGCCGTCGAGGCACAGTGGAATGGCGGGATTACAAACACGATGGTTATAGTATAGCATCTCCACTAGAGTTTAAATTATACTTAGACAAAGTGCGGCGTTGAGTTATGCCACTGAATCTTAAAAATTGGATAGTGTATGGGTAACGGATTGTTTTAACATTAGGTTCTTTCTGCCTACCCTGATATGCGGGAAAAAGAACAATTATGAGATAGTCGACCTTTTTCGGCTTTAATGTTTTTAAATGACGATACGAAACGAAGATTGACTTTAGACTCTGTTTTGAAACTGTCCGATTGTGGTTATAATGATTTAATTTATATATTCCGCTCATAAAATACCTACCTATATAAATATGTTTTCGAAAACGTAAAAACATCGAAACTAGCGAGATTTAAACCCGTGTGTCTTGGAAAATGTCCAAGTGCTGTGACGACTAAACCATACGTTCGAATAATTTTTAAACGTTTCTAAAAATAATCTTTCTTTCCTTAGTGTGAAATAATACTTTAAAAATGTTAAAAAAAAGATATAAATATTTCCTTTATTAGTTTAGGCATAGATCGACTAAAAAAACATTTAAACTTAGCATGTTCACTTAAATTAAATATATGAGATCATATCCTTTAAGGAAAAATCTAATTTATTAACAGGTTTTTAAACAACTGCTACCACACCATACCATTTGCGTCAATGGAATACCCGAAACGTGAACAACCTGATAATTAATTGAAAAAATATTAAAAGTAATATCTTTAGACATTTTACAAATATAATATATGGCTTTCTGGCAGTAAGGCATCTGTCTCTAATGGCGCTGGATTTTTTAAATAGTGTTTTTGTTCTTGATTTAAAAAAACACAGTATAAAAGGTTTTACGGTATCAATAACATGAAAAATCCGCAAATGGTAATCAATTATTCATTATTTAAGTTTTATGCTCTATCTTGCATATAGCGAGTTAGGCATACAGACCATAGTGCCAAGACACTCCGTTTGATGATGAAACAAATTCATTCGCCCATAAGCTTCAGACGTTGCGCCACTTTGGCTTCATTTCCAGTATTTAATTACATTTTTTCTTTGTATTCTAATATTTTATATGCTCGCTCTTGTAACGAGGCAAAGTGCGGCGTTAAGTTCCGCCACCTATCATATTTTTAAATAAATATTTGGTAGCTTGGGATCTATCTGGCTACTTTCCTATGTACAGAAATAAGCATAACTCTGCTTTCTTAAAAGTCATCTCTTCACTTTCCAGGAACATGGGATCCAAATGAATTTTCAGTGGAAGACCTAGTTCGAGCTGGTATGGCGATCACCGAGATAGGTATTCGACAGCCCAAAGTCCAAGTGCTGGGCGGCACAGTCATAGTGGACATGGCGGGTCTGACTCTCAAACATGTATCCACACTGACGCCGACTATTGCATATCAAATTGTTAATTTGATGGGGGTAAGTCGAATTTGTAGCTTATTTTTTAGCGTAGCACCTAGTGTTAAAATCTTTCGTTCCCCAGAAGGAACCTACCGATAAGACACTTCCGGTCCGTCGAATCTCGGGGTCTTTACGTGTTAAGTAGCGAAACTCAACATCACGCTTTGCCTCGACACTTCAGCGAAGGAAATGGAAATATTAAATATTTCATTTCCTCCAGTAGGAATCGAACCAACAACCTATTGTAAAGTGCAACCGCTTGTGCCACTGCGCCAGGAGTGGCTTCAAATTACCTTACACGTGCAAACAAAGTTAGTTCGTTAAAAAGTACTTTATTTTAATTAAATTTAACTATAGACACAAGTGGCTAATAATATTGTCGCTCGAAGTTCCCGGCGACGCGGTAACTAACTTTTACCTGAGTAGCACTAAAGATAACTAACTACGAGTAACTTGTTGTTGAACATAAAACAGTTCATTTTAATTTCGATATTGTTTCATTTTACTTACTGAATATCGTAATTACAAAAGACTGACTGTGAAACACGGCGCTGAGTTCTGCCACTCAACACACAAAGTTTCATAAATTCGGCGGAAAGTTGGGAACGGAAGTGTCTAAATGGGAGCGGAATAGCTTAACACCCACTCCCTTTGCCTAATCTGCTATATACTATCTTCACTCTTGTCCCGAATACATATGTATATATGGAACAGAATAAATAGCCAAAGAAAACACCCCCGCTTTCAAGTTCTATTTTATTTTCGACATTTATTTATATATTAATTTATTCCATATCATTACAGATATCAGTCGCAGCCCGCCTCCGCAGCTGTCACATAGTGAACTACTCCTGGATGCTAAACACTTTCTTTTACATCTTCAAGAAGTTCATACCACAGCACGCCTGGGACAGGATACATTTCCATGGCAGTGACATGACAAGTCTACATAAGCATATACCTCCTGAATGTCTCCCAGCGAGGTACGGTGGAACCTGCAGGAACCACGTGTCTATAGGGAAATGGCTGCAAAAGATTAAGAAGTATCGAAACGAAGAATTCGATAGAGAAATGAAGGCGTTAGGTTATATTGTGAAGGAATGAGGTTTTTGAGAAGAATTAAATACAAAATTAGGATAGGAAGGTTAACTTAAATGATACATATTTAAAAAAAGTAATTTTGTTGATATTGTTCAATCAGCTTCACACTGTATCCAGCCTATAATAGGGTAGGCAGAGGGAACCTACTGTTTTTTTTATTTGTTCAATACCACTACAGACACTTGGTCCGTACGCTTTTTTAACCTAGTGTTTATGACACTCAAACTGAGAGAAGTAATTAATTGAAAATAATAATTAATAATAATTCACTTTGCTTAGTGGAAATCGAACCTACATCCGCTTGTGTACCCTGCGCCACGACTTCCTTAATATTGTTACAGTCATGATTTAACTTCACTAAAGGTACATTAGTTAGTTATTAAAAAATTGGATAATTTTTAAATGTATTTATATGTATTTCTCAAGAATAACTCTTATACTTTACTTACTATAACCTTGAAAAAATATTTAATTATTCAGTTTATTTATTAATAATTCTTGTTTATAACAGTATCAAAGCTGTTATTTATATAACATTTTTATTGCTCAATTTGGTCTTACTTTTCTTTTTGTACTAAAAACAGATAATGTCACAAATAGAATTAGATATTTGAAACTAAAAATATTTGGCTTACATTAATTTAGCTGAAATTGTGATATTTATAATTTGGTGAAGTTCGTGTTTAGACAATTTTGTATGTATTTTAGAGACGATACAAGGAATTTCCTTCGAGAAATAACATTTTGCTACCAACAGAGCTGTGATAACTAAGTGGTATAGGTAACTTAGGATAAGTCTTCATAGATTAAATAAAGGTTTATATATATAGAAACGAATTTATACTGGTTTTTAATAAATTTAATTTAATACACAGATTTTATATTAGTATTTTTTTTACAAAAAATGTAGAACAACTACGCAGTTTTATAATTATATAAAACTGGAATAAAATTGCAAATAAATAAATTTCAAGGCAAAAATAAATACAAAAATCTATAAGTATTTTTAATTGAGATATTTATCTCAAATAAACTTCTCCGTAGAAGTATAAAGACATTTCACTCCCCATTAGAAAATTAGCGGACCTCAACGCCGCGCTTTGCCTCATTACCAGAGGGAGGAAATGAAAATATTGAATATATATGAATATATACTGCCCCCTGGAAATCGAACTCACACCCGTCTCGCTTACAGTAGCACGCTCGTACCCCTGCGTCTTGGCGACCTTATGTATGTATACTAAATGTAAACAACATGTGATTCTATGGCAGTATTAGTTGGTTGAAAAGGAATTACTGTATTTTTACATATACATATACACTACTTACTTTTACTGTAAGTGTCCTACTTAAGATATTTTCATTTTCTTTTGTCTCACAAAGGCGGTCACTGTAATAATACTGCCTAGCCTCAGCTTTTTTTGAAGAAATCTAAATCTCTCACTAGTCTACCTTGCAATTTTGCTTAATTCCCGCATAATGTGCAATATATAACAAGGTGGTCATGGAGAAATTCCTTTTAAGACATTCAACACAAGCTGTGTTTATCAAAAGTGGTCCTTATTGGTTTGTTATTTAATTTATCATTTTTTTAAATTCTAATATATGGTTTTTTCTGTTAAAACACTCATCACACCTTTCCTCTGCCTAAATTTACACAAATAAAAACAAGCTTATAACCTTCATTTTAATAATAAACATGGCAAATGAAGGTTCATGTAAATTAGTGAACACGATACGTCGATCGTTAGACCGCAAAGTTACGATGAAGGTACTTTCTACTTCCACCGTATATTACGCTCGAAGCCAAATATCGACATGCATAAAAGTTATTACATGTCTAAACAAATTTGGATTTTACTTAGACCACTTCAAGGTTTTTACTGCATAGCAAATTAAACAGAAGGAACCTAGTGTCGGAACACTCCGTTCCCCACTTTACGCTCAAATTTCGAGGCATCGTTTGTTTAGTGGCGGAAGTCAACGTTTTGTATACCAGAGAAGGGAAATAAAAATAACTAAAATATAATCATTCCCCCGACTGCGGATCGAACCACAACCGTCTCCTTTTACAGCATACTCAGTTCTACTACGCCTCGACGGTCTTAGATAGGTAAATCCGTTTAAAACAACTTTTTTTATTATTTTAAAATTTGTTTTAACTTTTTGTTTTCTGAGCATCAACTAACAGTTTCCCGGTACCGTTCTTGAGCTTTGTATAACTCTTAACTTTTGACTTTTTAAGTATAACCTACGCTACTTATGACTTTTAAATGTCAACTTGCGAACAAGTCAAGCTGATTGTTCAGATATAAAGATAGTATCTTTTAAAATTGTTGTTTTCTTTTTTATATATGTTAGATATTGTTAATAGAAACCTTAAATAAAACTTGAGTCAATAATAAACACTATTATAATTTTCTAAAACAATTTATAAAATATTTTTTTATACATCCAATTAAATACGTATCTCTGCTATTAAAATACAAATTTATATTTAAACTCGATAAAAAATGGAAAGATAACAGAGATATATTTCTAGGAGCTTTTAGATATTATTTTAAACATTTTTTGTCGAACAACGATCCGCCCAATGTTTACTCTAAAAGCGTTATTTTTATTTGGCCATGTTTGAAATAGAGCCTGTTTTTAAAGCGGACAGTTTTCACAAATTCACGATCAAAGAGAAGAGAGAAAATGGAAAAATAAAAGTATTATTTTAGAACGCTTTTGCTTTAGTACTGAAACTTAATTAACATTTTTGTATATTTTAAATAAATATTACTTTATTCGCTGTATATGATAATTACGCCACGCCCAATCTTTATTTCTTTTTGTTTCGTTTTTTTAAATATAAAAACTTATTTGTGAGGCCGGCGCGGCGCAGTGGTACAACGTCTAACTGCAAAAGCCATGGTTGTAAGTTTGATTTCCACTCGGGAAAGTAATTTATTTTCATTTTCTCGCTATTAAAAATTGGGAAACTCATTTCAGTGAGGAGCGAAATGTCTTAGTGAGGTACAGTGAACGTGAACGTTTTCAAAAATCTTTGATATCGCAGTTATTGAGTCAACCAAAGTGATACTAGATCTTCAATAATTATATTTTTTACATATAAAACTATAAAAAGATTCTATGAAAAAGTTTTAAATCCTAAAAACTTTAACTTACTTAAATTTAGCTATAACACTAAAAATACAAAAAATCAACGGCATAAACTTGTATTTCATAGCATTAAGAAAATATTTTTCTTTTTAGGAATTCTAGTATTTACAAAAAACAAAAAAAAGTACTGCGAATCCAAGAATAATCTTAAAATGAAATGTCTCCTGTTTCTTAATATTGTGAAAGCTTCCAGAGTACCACATTAAAATTGAATTGGGAAGGTTGTTAAATATTGTGATGAAAATATTGTTATTGGAAGAGTGTGCCTACACAATCCATTATTAGTCTGAAATATTTACGAATAAATGCTAATTTACGTAAGACTTGATCTTTTTTTTTATTTTCATACATAATAGTAGTAATGTATAATATATAACATCACTGATGTGATGGTTCTGTGTCCGCTATAAGCCGTTGAGTTCCGCAGCCATATGTCTCGAATTTCGGCGTAGAACGGAGAATGAAATGTCTTGACAATAGATATTCTCTGCCATTCCTATTATATGCGATATAAAGCCTAAACCTGAAAACAAATTGATATAACCTTATGACTATTGTCATAAGATGTAATGAATGTTATAAGGTATATTATAGAAGGAGAGGCCGTTTTGGTACAGTGGTATAGCATCTGACGAAAAGCGCGACAGTGGGTTCGATCTCCACTCATTGCAATATACAGATACAGCGTGAAGCCAAAAAAAGATTATTTATTTATCAATTCAGTTCTTACTTTATTAACAATCTATTTTAGATAAAAGTCACAATCATATTCTCATTCTCATAATCAATATAAAATACCACTACGGTTTCTCTTTGTTGAAATCTAAAAATTTTCCATACTAAGAAGTTATACAAAACCTTCAATTTGTGTCAAGTGACAAATTACTTCGTCTTATTTAGCCCGGGACGGAAATCTTTAGAAAATTACTCCATGCAATGCATTTTTGTTTTAAAAATGTCGAAAGAACATTTCTCTACACAAAAAGAAAATTCGTAATTCACTGAATTCAAAATTTCTAACTTAATTGACGATTTTTACGACATTTTAACGTAGTAGGATAGCGTCTGACTAAGCACAATGGTTATAGGTTCGATCTCTTACTGACCCCTTTGCCCTCACGGTGTAACCCTGTGTAGCAGGGCTCTCTAGCTTCCGCCAAATTCTGAAGACATTGCGTGTTGAGAAGCGGAACTCATAGCAGCGCTTTTGCCTCGACACCAGGAAACCACGTAATCAAAATCTTGAATATTTCATTTTCTCGAGCGTGAATCGAACTCAAAACTTGCTGCGAGTAAAATCACACGATTGTGCCTCTGTTGTAAAATAAGGGAGTGGAGTATTTTAACTTACTGCCTGCCCAGCTACTTGCAGCGAGAAGCTGGAAAAATATCAAATTATAAAATAATATAAATATTAGTTCAATTTTCAAACATGACATTGAGACGTAAGAAGATAAATATTCGAGCATGTCATATGCACATGTGGTGCGGTTGCGGTTCGTTTCAACTTATTCATAGAGTAACGGTAATTCCGCCTCGATTTCTGATTTTGGCTAGTATTTACATTAATCTATCTATCTATTTTGGTGCAAGACGCACTAAAATATATTTAACAGTTATCTTTTGCCTTAGTAATCATCTATTTCCTTATATTTATATTTAGAGCATTTTTTGAAAATCTTTCATTCTTTATTGGTGACGTAACGCATCGCCACACTTAGTCAAAGAGTTCGTAAGAGTTTCCATTACAGAATTATATTAATTTCAAAAATACTTTCTTATGCATAATTAAAATATTAAAATAATACAAACCAATACATTTAAAGTAATAAAAAATAAAAATTCTCATACAAATAATTAAAAACGTTGCAAGTACGTATCTCGAGTATATCATACAGTGATTTATCAGCAAGCACAGCTACAGCTACAGGTCTCAGTCAGGCGCGAGCTACGCCGTAGCGCGCGTGTTGCTACGGTGCTACGGGACGCTACGAGATAGCGATACTGTCATAACTTCTATATTTCTTTACTTTAGTTAACAATTAATTGATATAACAAAAGTTTTTGAATTTGCTGTTATTTATTTAAAAATCAAGGTAAGTTTTTAATATTCAATTGTACATTACAATATTTTTATTTTTTTTCTTACTTTGTTTTAAAAAAATAGTATTTAGTTAAACAATATATGTTTTAAAATATAAACATTCAAAGTAAATTAGTATTGAAATATAAATGCGACATAAATCTTTCATCATAACGAAAAATAATTATTTTTTATTGATTTTTTAAAAGTTTTTTGTGTAACTGTAATATAAAAATGTTAACCCCAACATTTCTATAGAATAAACTATGATTCCAGCTTAGCAGCTAAATATAATATACTAATAATAATAGCAATTTGTTAACTGACAGCAAAAATTACTATAATACCATAGAATTTAAATATTATTAAATTATTCAATAAATAGCTAAATTATTAGGCAATAATTACTATTATTATGCATATAAACTACAATTTACTTCAATCGGAAAGTTTCCCAAAAATTAAAACTATTTTTACTAAATACATCACTTTATTCTCAGTATAGAAGCTAAACACGACGAAAATTAATTTGTCCACAAAGCTTTGTGAAATGATATACATATACAGATTTTCTCCCGTACTACAATAGCAGCGTAATATACGACGATGTTGTATGATGGAAGGATAATTTTATATTGTTTACTCGAACTATACACGTTTTCATATAAAATGTGAGCTTAGACTATGTAAATAAATACTAGGAAGCGAAATATTACTTTGGCTTCAAGTTTTTTTCCGCATAACAGTGTAGAGGGTAGAGAGGATAGAAGTTAGAAATAAGACACTCCGTTCCCCTCACGATTGCGTATTGAGTGGCGAAACTCAAGAATAATTCGTGCACATTCGTTGCTTTGGGCAGAAATGGAATATACAACCACCGTGTACAGTGAGACGCTGTTCCACTGAGCCACGAGGGCCTAAAAAAATAACTTTTTCTAATATACATTTTAAATACATACATTTTAAATACATACTCGTGTTAATTAAAGAAAAATAAAACAAGTTTAACTATTAAGTTAGTCATTACTCAGTCGCAGTATTAAGCGATTAAATCAGAAGAGAACCGATACGAGTGGGTATAGTAATGTTATTATTTTTGATTTTTTATTTAATATCAATAAATTTAAACTAATATAGGTATGGATTATTTTTTTATTTGGTATAGTTACCTAACTGTATACATTAGGTATAATTTATTTTATCCTGTTCAATTTAAAACTAATCATTATAATATCAAGTCTATGGTTTCTGGCCAAAAACAGACATTGCTTGGTGGCAGTTTGAAATTTAAACTTTATATATAAAATATAAAGTAATCAAATATATATTTTTAATGTACTATCGACTCTACAAAAAACGAAAGAACTAAAAAAGAAGTAACAGTCAATGAAAAGCCTAGATCCTTACTTTTATTAATAACGTTACTTCAAATAATATTCCAGGGTCTGTAAGAAATGCAATATTCCTTTATAAAATGATCTTCGTCGACGCACAGTGTCTAATAATATCTTACAGCACCTCATTGGTTCCCTAAGTTACGTGCTTTAATTAGACATTTCTAACCCAATTACGGATTTCATTTCCTTTCCTTTTCCTTGTGTAAAGTTACTTAAGGTACTAAAGTTACGCTTTTTTTACGTTTGTAAAGTAATATAAAAAAATGAGCACGTTAGTGGGAAACGGAGTGTCTTGTCACTCAGTACTCTTTGACTACCTTGCTCTTTACAGGATACAGCATGAAGTTGTAAAAAAAATTATATTATGAACAGACAAAATAATTGCTTTTTTTACAATTTTTCACACAGGTCTATATTTCGAACACTTATTTCGTCGTCGACATACTATATTTTAAAATTCAGATTTTCTCTAATGTCTCACTTTTAAGAGGCAAGGAGCTGTATGTAAATAATATAAATAGAGGCCATAGTTGTAGGTTCGAA
Organism: Heliconius numata; assembly: GCA_016802625.1. Classification (NCBI taxonomy): domain Eukaryota; kingdom Metazoa; phylum Arthropoda; class Insecta; order Lepidoptera; family Nymphalidae; genus Heliconius; species Heliconius numata. The sequence continues at coordinate 39,721 of JAEBDU010013235.1, forward strand.
TTCCAATTTAGGGATTGAATTACATTTCACTTTCTCGCCTTACAGATTTACATTAGAGTATTATGTACTCGTAGTTTGTACATCAGAATAACCCATAGGCTAAAATTAATGTAAAAATTTTGTACTATTTGTCTATAATGTAACAATAAGTTTAAGCGAGTGAAGCCGTCTGTGTGTCGCTAGTAAAATCTATATTTTTTATTATATTTAAAAAAATCTATTCCATACACTCAGCGTTATAGTTGTACAATTGTACTACAAAGTTCTATTATTCTAACACTAAAATATTACATGATGCATTACGCAAATGGAAGCTAGATACCAAAAACCACTCTTTTTAGATTTATGGAGACCGCACTAACCATTTAATATTATTCTATATTATTCTCTCTTTCAAAATTCTATTCAAATTTTGGACACTAACTTTATCCAGCTTTTAAGTGCAGGTTCTCGGCGTGGTAAAATTGCAATAACTATAAGGAGTAGTGTATGTATATAAGATGCTAAACGTGCTTATGATTTTGATGAGATTTTTGCTATCCCAATTCCTGAGATTAGCGGGTTCATCCAAACGAATTCGTCTTTTTAGTATGGAAGTATAGATACACTATTTAAATAACTAAAGAGTTGGTCTGGATGAACCCGCTAATCTCAGGAATTGGGATTGGAAAAATCTTTTTTGGGACTGAAAAATTTTTTTTTGCCTGGCCTCAACTGGCTCCTTTATTGATTGATGAATAGGGTGACTAATGTAACTCTTAAATCATATTTTCAAGCAGGGAAAATGCCGTTAATTTAGTTTTACTGTTATTTGATGCTGTCAATGAAAGTGAGGCGTCACCAAGTTTTATGGCCTGCAGTTACTTGTGATGTTTGATGTTTTATTGTGATAGTTAAATAATATAGCTACATGACGTACGTTATGTAGAGGGTAAGCTCCAAGAGTGTCTCTTAAGAAGTGTGGCCACATTGCGCGCTGGCCAATGATCTGTGTTTAAAAAAATCCTACTGCGTCTATGGGGGTCTACCTCAATAAAGTCTGGACAACATGAGATTGAATCTATATTAAAGAAAGTCTAATCAACCCTGTAGGAAAGTAGGTAGTCAGACCCTGGCTACTAAGCTGGGATAATACCGGGTATGAAGTAAAAGTTATCGTTTCATAATTAAGCTTATTTTTCAACCTAAACCAATGGTTTCTGAGATTAGCGCGTTCAACCTAACTAATGTTTCACTTTCACAATATTTAGTATAGAGTATTTGTAAGATATTAATACTGGTGTGATGTCGAGGTCACTTCGCCTAATGATGATGGTCACGCACCTTGATCGATCAAACGAAACTATACGCATGTACTTAATCAGGAGTAGGTACACAGTAATGATAAGGATACCTTAAAATATACCTCTAAAAGGCCAATCGTGGTACAGGGGCACTAAGTGTGGGTTCGATCCACACTCGAGGAAATTAAATATTTATTTAAATTTATATTGAAAATATAAACTGGTCTCACCGTACATAGTCTCAAAAATTGGGCGGTGAGTGGAGAACGATGTGGAGTGAGGAGGAAGTAGAACGAACCCTGCTATGCAAGGAAAAACATGAAGTTATAAATATAATAATATGATAAATAAACATCAGGAGTACAAAAGTATCCGGACCGCATGTTATCAGTCAAGCTTTGTCACATTCACGAGACTCTGGGAAAGATCTTCTTTATAGATAAATCTCCTTTATACATATTTCTTCCATGTATTTTAATGAAAAAGGAGAAAAGTAAATAATGTTTTTTTAAATACTTAAATTTTAGTATATTACGTATACGTATACGTTTAGTATATTACAGTCCGTAGGATGTAGTATAAGTCCGAGATAAATCACAAAAATATTCGACACAAAAATAAAGAAAAATATGAAACATAACTTACTCAAACAAAATTATCCACTATTCTTCGAACTTTTAAAATAAAATACAAGAAAATAACTTAAAAAAATAAGCTCCACGTGTTTTCTACGTAAATTACCAACCTTAATAAGAGTGGCCGATGTCAACGAAATGGGTCAGGACTATATTATTACAACGTTGTTCACGCTATAATAGGTCTTTAATCTAAATGGAAGGATATCTGAGGAAGGTATCTGTTATACAAATCGAATATCATCTCGTATACTGTAGAGAATAGGTTAAACTTGAAATTTAAACATCTCTGGCTGTCAAACTTCACTTCTAATTATTGTTATAGCAGTTGCAGCCTGGACTATCCAATTTCGAGATCAGTTGCTATTATTTATAAAGGCTAGTCGTGGTGCAGTGGTGACTGTAAACACGACTGGTTGTGAGATCGATTCCCTTTCGAAGAAATTAAATATTAATATTTTCTTTCATCTCTGGTGCCGACGCAAAAGCGCAGAGTTAAATTCCGCCACTCTGCACGTACTGTTTCCAGAATTCGGCAGAAAGGGGGAAGCGGAGTGTTTTAATACTAGGCTACCTCTGCCTGTCCTGCTTCATGCTGGATACAGAATGAAGTAAAAAAGAAATTGTATTAATATCTTTATTAATACAAGCACCTAAAGCTGCTTATTTTCAAAACTACGGCTGTCCTCATAATACAATTTCTACAGTTTATATCTACAAAAATCTGCTAACATTGCAACTTGAAGGTTATTTTCAACTATAATATACAAACAGTATTCATAATTTCAAGGCTTCAAAGCTCTTAAATGGTCTGGTCTTAATTTTCTCACGAATATAATGTTGGTACTTTAAATGTAAATTAAATTGATGAAACTTTATATTTCTTAAATATTGTCCTCGCTACTCAATTTTGATTCGTGAAAATTATAATTTACATCAATAAATATTGAGTAGAAACACAAATCTATAAATAAAATAACTTTTAGTTGTATTGAAAAAAGCTTTAGCGTTTCACTGCATTGCAGAGTAGGCAGAAGGAACCAAGTGTTAAGACACTCTGTTTTCGAATTCTACCAAACTTTTGTGGCATTACATATTGAGTGGCAGATTGCAAAACTCAATTCCGCGCACTGTATACCAGAGCAGTGAAATGGAAGTTCTTTAATTTGTTTTATTCCCCCTTGTGGGTTATCGAACCTGTAACTGTCGTATTTACGGTTAAATGAATAATATAATTTTCTTACACACTATATAAAATTCAAACTTAGTACATAACAAGTTACAAGCTTCTAACATATTGCTTTGACACACTTCACTGAGATACAGGCAAGGGTCGTCTGCGGCCGTCGACGTAGTGATAAATGAAATTGCGGTTTTGTAAATCCTTGTGTAATTTAAATGAAAAGTATTTTAAAGTCAAATAAGGGTCTAATATTAGGTTTAATTAGTAAATACTTGCTTATAGAGAGACCTACAATCTACATATTTGATATACTGGTGCTTGATTCCGTTTGGAATTTATCAATCAGGTCAAGTATGGTCTTCTTCTTTTTAGCGCTACCTACTAGGTAACTGGAGAGAACGGGGTGCCAAACGTTACGGTCTCTCCTTGCTTCTTTTTCCTCGTAGAAAGTGTAGTATATGCGTGCAGCGCTTTTTAATATAATTAACTAGCGGCCCGCTCGCGGTTACACCCGCGTGAACTATGTTATTATTAATTTCTGTCTCCATGACTACGTCCTAGTGACGTCTATGCAAAATTTGAGACTTCTACCATTTGTAGTAGACGAAGTTTCATACAAACTTTCGACCCCAAAACAAACCCCTTAGAAGTCGAATATTGCAAATTCCCGTCTTAGCGAGCACCTACGTCCTATAAATAACTCCTATGCAAAATTTGAGATTCCTAGCACTTGTACTTTCTGAGATTTCGTGATGAGTGAGTGACCTTTCGATTTTATATATATAGATAAGATGAAATGTATAACTAACAGTGTGATTTTACGAACATGTAATAAGTAAACCCAATTCAAAAAATCTATAAACATTATTAAAGAGCGTTTTACATGGCCCTAAATCCTGAAATATCCATCAAAAGCTTATAAAATAAAAAAATCTTTAAAAAATATCTAAAAAAGGTAATAATTAAATAACACACCGTGTACGAGTAAGAGCTACTTTGAATTCCAATAACGAAAGCCATTATCGGGGTCACTTTGTCAATACGTCGTTTAGGGGTAAGTAAACAAGTAGACGGCACGCCCCCGGGTACACGGGACCCTTCCCTCATTGTCCGCATTCCTGTCTGACACTATTATTTAAACCTGATCCTTTTGTTCCTCCCACCTTTGTTCTCTTCAATTTGATTATTTTTTAAAATAGAAGATGTTTTAGTCGTCAAAGAATATTAAAAGCCAGTCGTAGCCCAGAAGTACAAATGTGGGACTGTAGAAGGCCGCGGATTGTGGGCTCAATCCCCTTCGAGGAAATGAAATATTTAATATTTTCATTTTTCTTGCTCTGGTAACGAGGCAAACCACGGCGCTGACTTCCGCACACACACGCACAATGCAAGCAGAATTCAGCGGAAGAGTCTTAATAGGAACGGAGTGCAACGCTGCGTAATGCTATGTCATTTAAAATATTACAATATTATTTAATCAAGTTTTAAGTGAAGGAATGTTCACTATGCATATACCTAAACGAAAATAAAACACAAATTGCTTCCATTTTACATAAGTAACGCGACCTAAGCCTTTGTTAATATTAAATAGGAGTTAATACCACCCATACAAATACACGTTTATACAAGACAAATTAACCTCGACCTCAAAACCTCTGTTACATCTTAAGTAATCTCGTAGACAGTAATAATAAATTATTTATTTACATCTTCATTCTTCCCTTCTTTATAGCCCTTTTGAGAGTAATAAAAATTGTGTTGAAACCCTGTACTCTAATATCCGTCCGGAATAGAATTGTATTTGGCGTATTTGCACGTGGTAATAAAACAAATGGCGGCGTTTAGTTCCGCCACTCAACAGTCTCGCAATTTCTCGAAAATCGGGCGGTGAGTGAACGGTGAGTCTTAACACTGATTAGTAACGGATACGGTGAGAAGCTAAAAAACTATTACTGTTTGATGATAGCATTTCGCTTCAGGTTACAATAAGAATATATTGAAGTAGAAAGTGGCTGATGTCCCAAGTTTCTTTGAAAAAAAAATATTTTTTCTGGTGCTAGCAAAATTATTACTGACTTCACCCTTGTGAAAATTTTAAATGATAAAAGATGACATCAAGTACATTTCAAGTAAAAATAAATCAGCTTCACGCTGTATCCCGCTAACAGCAGGGTAGGCAGAGGCATTTAACATTTTTTTTCGTTAAATAATAGCCGTAACTACTGCAATTCCCCAGCCTCATTCTATTGTTCTTACAAACGATCATTCCCCACAATTTGCATGGAAAGTGGAGCTTCAAATAGTAATTAAAAAGACCCCAATGGGAAGAATAGATAATACTAGATGAATTTTTGTAGTCTAAGGCCGTCAGAGCGAAAGAGCTCAATGTCTGACTGTAAATGAGTCAGTTGTGGGTTTGATTTCCACTAAACCAGAATTATATTCATGTTTTCGCTCCAGTATCAAGACAAAGTATGTAAGTTGAGATCCGCCACTCAAAAAGCAATGACTCGAAAATTGAGCAGAAGGTGGGAGTGGAGTGTCTCAACACTAGATTTTCTTCCGCCTATCCTATTAGTTGTATGTTGCTTTATATACAAATGTAATAATAAAATTAGTAAAGCTTTTTTTTAGCTTTACGCTGTATCCTGAGTGAAGCAGGATAGACAGAGGGCCTAGTGTTAAGACACTCCCTTCGCCACTTTACACCAAATTCTAGAAGTATTGCGTGTTGAGTGGTGAAACTCAACACACCGCTCACGACACCACACAACGAACAAATGAAATTATTAAATATTTCATTGCATCGAGTGGGAATCGAATCCACAACCTAGAGGGTTACACTTATGCCTGGCCATGACTGGCCTCAAATTAATAATAGTTAATTAATAATAATAATAATAATAAAATGCTTTATTAGTAATTAAATGTTACATATACACTCTAAGTTAGATGTAATATGGGAAGATAAGACAAGAAATTGGTAGAGGTGAGCGTTGGCAGCCGTACTAGTGAAAACTGTGTCACAGCTGCCAGCATCTATGCCCCTAAGACACTATTTCGATGACAACGTGAAAATACTAACTATTATGTTGACTTAAGCAAAAATAAAGCGACTTAACAAAAGGTTAAAATTAATTAATGAAAAAGAAGAAAAAAACACTTAGATTCTATATTATTACCACGTGTTGAACGTGTGTGTGTATTGTTTGTGTGTGTGCGTGTTTGTGTGTAAGTGAGTGTGTGTGTGTGTGTGTATGTTTATGCGCGCGTATGTATGTAACTTAGTAACGAAGAAGATTCTCCGTATCCAAGTAGGACAACTTCTGCAGCCAGGTGTTAATAACTGCTTTACATTTCGTAGAAGGCAAAGGGTAAATGTTGGTAATTTTATTAACATCATTGTATAAGCGACTGCTTAGGACGTAGAAGTGAGAACGAGCTAGCTTGGTTTTGCAACAAACGATATCGCAAACCTTTGGCTTGTTGCGCTTACAGATAGTCTTGAAGGGAATACTCTTGTGCTTCCGCAGTACAACTGATTTTATGAAAAGTTGTCTAACTGCTAAAACCGAGCTATTGCTGTAAACTAGGTCGGTACTGTAGCGTCTGGGCTTTCCAAGCATGACTTTTAGTATGGCTCTTTGGGCACGTTCTAAGGGAAGTAACGAGTTTTTACTTGTTCCCCCCCATACACCAATGCAGTAGCTGACGAGACTTTGAATAAGGGCATGATAAACGAATTATAATTAACACTCAATCTTACTTAGTCTATTTAAAAAGCCTTGTTTAATAATTATTTTAAAATTAGTTTACAAAATACCTATTTGACCCGTTTAGATAATCTTAAGTGTTCGTGACACAAATGAAAGTTAGGATACTTAAAAAGTTTAAAGCTTTACTCGGAGCCTCGTAAGCACTTCTCAACATCGTTAAAATGTTTAAGGAGGATAGAAGTATGCTGGAAAATCATGTAACACTCTTAGAAATCTTATCCAACTTTAAAATGGTCTTTTTAAATTAAGTCGTAAAACTATTTTAGAACAATTTCTTCTTTTATAATAAGTTTATTTTTTTAGTTCGACTACGTTGAGTTCTGCCACTCATAAGTAATGTCTTGAAAAATGGACGGAAAGTGGAATGTCTTAAATAGGTGCGTGCGCTTGTAACGCGGTAGGTTATGGGTTCGTTTTCCACTCGAGAAATGAAATATTTAATGTTTTCATATCCTCACTCTGGTAACGAGGCAATCTGCAGCATTAAGTTGCAGCTCAACACGCAATACCTCCAGTATTCGGCAGGAAGTGGGAACAGAGATGACATAATGAAAACGAAATGTCTGATAATTAAGTTCCCAGGTTCCCTCTATCTACCCTGCTATATGCGAAGATATAAAAGCATCCCACAAATGAGTTATAAAGCCACATTTTGCGTTTTATATATGTATACCTTAGTTGGCTCCAGAATAAATATATGTCACGTTATCAATCAGGCGTCACGCATATATTTGAATAGAGCAGTTACAGAATATTTATTTTGTAGATCAATCCCATGTGACCTCATGGAAATGTATTGTTGAATAGAAACATGTATTTTCAATATAAACAATAATGGCTTTGTTTATAAAGCGTATTTAGTTAAAGCAATGATATGTAAGGAATTAATTTGTTACCAATGTATATAGATATATTGGATAGTATTTACTAATAATAACAGTGGCAAGTTTAAAGTTAAATTTTCATTTCAAAGCACAGCGTTGAGTTTCGCTACTCGATAACTAATATCTCAAATTCGGGCGAAAGTTTTAAATGAATAAATTAGAAATACACAACTACCACTAATGCAGTCAGACACAAAAAAGACAAATTGCTATTAAATTTATAACGGAATGGTACTTTACTAGATTCTGTAGGTATAGGTATTCCGTAATTATCTGTTTTTTATTATTTTTTATTGTGCGTGTAGATGAAGTGTGATATTGAGATCCGCTACTCAACACGCTGTCTCAAGAATTTGACAGAAAGTTAAGATTACTTTTCACATCTTTTCTTCTATTGTAGTATAAAGAGCACCATAACACGTCTCTAGCCTCCATTTTCCTTTTAGGCTCGAATTAAAAGTGCAAAGTCAAAGTCAAAGTCAAAATATCTTTATTCCATAAAAATGCTTAACATTTACTTGGACATGTCATGCTATGTATATGTGCTAAACTTAAAACATAAAATCTATATCTAAAATTATTTTTTTAATTCACCAACATATAATATACTCCGCTTACATATACTCTGAGAAGTTCATTGTGTAGAATATCCGAAGTGGGTATAACTAAATCCGGATCCGTATGGTATTTTGTATGTATATATGTATGGAAGTTGGATAACACTTTAGACTTACTGTCTTATCTTCCGCTAACTTTGAATATCTACCTATTGGAAATTTTATGCAAATGTAGAACTTACATAAATATCGGCTTTTTTATTTTTTTTATGTATGTATATATTGTTAATTTTAGTGACGAAGACAGTAATATTGCACATTATTATGATTAAATTGTAATTTATGTCATTTTTACTTTCACGCTGTTTGCCGCTTATTGGGCAGGGTAGGATTAAATCTGTTTTACGACACATGTTCAATATTTTTTGAGATACCAGAGTAAAAAAATTATGAAAATAACTCATCAATCCAAATGGGAATCGAACCTACAAATGTCACGTATTCAGGCACATGGACCAGAATTCTAGCTGTAAAGAATAAATGTCCATTTTGAGCCAATAAAAAAACTACACAAAAAAGTTAAGCCATTTTAAGAACTTACATGTGAATTTTAATATTACAATCCTCTCCATACAAAAAGTGCCTCACGACCTCACGTCAGAAACAGGTCAAGTGGTCACAATAAGCCTCACTATTGTCACGGCGCGGTAAAGTTTCAAAGGATTCTCTAAGAGTCCCCCTTTGAGGCTCACAAAAACGTGATTTATTATATTACATCGCGGGACTCTGTCCGTGCAGGAATGACGTTATTAAATTTCTTTGAAAATAAGATACTTTTTTTTGTGGGAATTTCTAATCTATTTTACTTTGTTATATAATGATTAAAATCGAAAATATATAATTTTATTTGCTTCTATGGTAAGGTAGAGTAGACCGAGGGAACCTGTGAAGCTAGTGTTACGCAACTCTGTTCCTCGTAAGGACAAACATTTCCTACTTTTCGCCAAATTATTGAGGCTTGACGTGTTGAGTGGCAGAACGCATCGTCAGGAAATTAAATCATTAAATATTTTATATAAAGGTTTATAACAAAAAATATAAAACAACTAAATAAAATTCTCAAAAGCATATTATTGTAACATAATCCTTTAACAAAAGTCGGTTAAAAACTAAATTTCAATACTATCACGATATTATCAAATATCTGTTTGAAAATAAGTTTACAAGGCAATTATGGCTCACGAAATATAATGAGAAAGTTTAAAGGGAAGCTTTACAAAGCTTCAAAAGCTGTTCCTTACAGGCATTACTTAAGATATAATATACGTATATCTAATTTCAAAGCTGATTTCACTTAATTTTTATTATTAATATTTGCTATTTAATAAATACAAGTTTTTTATTATCTATATACATTACTTATAGTGTTAAATGACGGAACCTAACGCTACATTTAGTATAATTAAACAAAAGATTTTTTTATTCAAATTCAAAGTTTGGTAAAATAAGTAAAGATATATGTGACTAATTTTGAGGCCAGTCATGGCGCAGGGGCACAAACGTGCGACTGTACACGTGACAGGTCGTAGGTTCGATGCCCAGTCGAGGAAATGAAATATTTATTATTTTTATTTTCTCGCTCTGGTAACGAGGCAAAGCCAGGCGTTGAGTTTCGCAACTCAGCATGCAACGCCTCCAGAATTCGACGGAAAATGGGGAACGGAAGTATCTTAATGAGATCGGAGCTAGTGCGTGTGGAGTGGCAGAACCTAACGCCGCGAATGTAATAATGTATAAAGATAAATACATATATATTACATGCTACTAATGTTATTACATTTCCAAATGTACTTAAAAGATTAAATACTTAGCTTACTAGAAAATGTCTTAAAATGGAGAAGAGCGTGTCTTAACATACTTCAAGATATAAATGATAGGGCTTCAAGAGATTACTATAGAGATGTATACGTATTTAAAATTCAGGTAGGTTCAAGCCTTACTAAGGATAACGAAGTATTTTCAATTTTCCTCATAGGATCAAACGCGGTGTTAAATTACGGAGCTAAACACTTAATATATCGAAATTGAGCGCAATTAAAAAAACGAAAATACCATATTGACATACCATAGAGAAAAAGCGTGAAACTGCATTTATATATTTTAAAATATATTTCATTTAATTTTTCTCCGTCATTATAGCAGAAACATGTCCTTACATTCGTCCTTTGTACTTTAAATGACATCATGATGTAGAATGAAGACTTCAAAGGGAACAAAGTTTGCTTTTGTCGTGTTAAATTTAACTTATGGTGACTATACAATTTAAATGTAAAGCGGTAACTAGTTACAAACTATTTTACATTTAATATATATATAAAATTAATTTAATTTTGTCTGTATATAATTTTTTAACAGTTTCTACGACTGTAAACGTGACAGGTTAGGAGTTCGATTTGGAAAAATGGGGAGCGGAGTGTTTTAACACTAGTCTTCCTCTGCCTACCCTGCTATATGAAGACTCGTTCGATAAGCACAAACATTTGTTGTGCCTTGGGATATTAATGTAATACTTTAGAACAATTTTTTCTTATAATAAAATCAAATGAAAACTTCATTCTATCAAATAACATATTCAAATATGTATTCAAATATGTACGTAACTGTGCACGTTCAATTTCAACGTGGCCAAACTTTAACATGCTTATTAAAACTTTTTTGTTTTGTGACGTCCTTTGCACAATAAATACTTATAAACGACCATTATACAAACATTTTTATTTTATTGTAAGAATAGTAGATTCAAAATAATATTAAGATTTTCGAAAGCGTATAAAATTTAACTTAGCGGGACTCGAACCAGTGCTTCTGGAAAGCTTATTTTATTACGTCATTAATATTTGCAAATAGAATATAATAATAACCTCCATTCTTTATATTATCTAACCTATTTGGAAACTTTAATAAAAGCCTATACCTAAGTATTATCGAAATTACTTTTGATATTGAACTATTCTATCTATTCCAATGCAGTGATACCAAAGAGAGCATGAAAGCCAAACAGCTTGCGCAATTCAACGGGAACCTCTCTGAATAATACATTTATTTACTGGAACTTGGTAGCTGGTAGCTGGTGGATGTTTGTGAACAAACAAGTGTATTTTGTTATACAAATATTATACGTTTGACATTAAGTTATATTATGGTTGAAAGTTATGTAAATGTGGCTAATATTAACTTGGGTAAATCATTGAACTAATAATTATTACATTCTTTTTCAGCTTCACACTGTATCTCGCACACAGCAGGATAGGCAGAGGGAACTTACTCTTAAGACACTCCGATCCCAACTTTCCGTCGATATTTGGTGGCGTTGCGTGGCGGAATTCAATGCCGCGCTTTGCCTCGACACCAGGGCGAAGGAATGAAAATATAAATTTAAATAAATATTTTATTTCCTCGAGTGGATATCGAACCCACCACCAGTCGATTTTGCAGTCATACGCAGTACGTAGAGGAAACCCGCGCCTCTTGGAAACTGTCTAAGCTCTCTGACCACTAAGCCTTAGATTATTAACAAGTTACGTCAAAGTTCCAAGTTTTAAGAGTTCACTAGTTCAAATAAACTAATACTAAACCCATAATTTTTTTTTTATAAATTTTATTAAAACAAAAAGTTTTTCTCTTCTAACCCTAGATCTTATATTTTCTGTTTTAGATGACGGAAGGCAGGTCGCGGGTGCAACAGAATGATCTACTGTTACATGAAGCCGTGATCAAAAATGAGCCGGATGCAGTACGAGAAGCTCTTAAGCGACCCACCGATGTTAACTGTAGAAATAATGTAAGAAGGGTTCCACAAGGTTAAATCCAATTTTAAAGAAGAGAGACATTGTGCGTCATTTCCCTCGTTACCAGAGGAAATTAAAATCTTAAACATTTCATTACTTAAGTGAGAATCGAACCCAAACCTGCGACTGTAAACTATCGCGAAGTATTGGTACTTGTGCACTGTGCCTCTTCGTAGCGCACACGAAGGCGTTCACTCTTATATATGAAACTAAAAAAGTATATACTTTATTATTTTTGTATTAAACACAACTATTATTGCACAAAACTATTGAAAAAGATTTATTGGAAGATAAATGGAATATTTTGAAGAAACAGAATTCTATATTGCCAAATAATATGGAATACCTATATACAAAACAAATATTTCTAAACAAGAACAAACTCACATTATTTCAACTAACTTAAAAATATGGCTTCATAAAAACTCCGCCTTCACATATTTTAAGCACGAGCAACTACCGATTCATTGACCCGTAACATTCGTAGAAGTTTTATAAGTCTGAATAGAATAGAATAGAATATGTTTTATGAATAAAAAAAATAATATTAAGAAGAACTTTTCTAATTTCTCATTTTTGTAATAAAAAGTTGTATTAATAAACTAAAATAGAAGTTAGTGTAGGTGAAGATTGTTTAAGACAATATTACTTATCTTATAAATTTATTCTGAAATTTTTTTTTTTTTACTTTTGAGCTCGGTTTCCTCCGCGTAAGAGAAACAGAACGGATTCCTTTTAATTAAAATAAGTTTAATTTTACACTAAGAAAGGGTTTTGTATTTTATAATCACCTCGCACCGCTCCATAGTAAGAGAGTTCATTTCAACTCTTTCTACTCGCTCGGTCATTTCCGCCCGACTATTTCTTAGTGAGAATGCGAGTATGCAGCTTACTCTTGCGAGTTCAAAGTACTTCGCGCTTCGTCTTGTTACCAGAAAAGAAAAATGAAAATAATTCATTCCCCCGCATGGGAATCGAACCCACAATCGTTGCGTTTGTACTGTTTGTCTGTGCGCTTATACACATTTCTCTTAAAATCGGCTTAACCGATTTAACTGTATTTTGGCAAGGTCCATTTATTTCAATCATCGTATAGATATTATTTCTAAAATTATTTTATTATAATAAAACCAAAGCAATACAGATTCGTAAATTCACAATTATGTAGTCCAAGCGGGCGAAGCCGCAAGCTGCTTCCTACCAGATCAATATAAGCTAAGTATAAGTATAACAAAGTAAACTTTGTTACAGTACGGCCGAGCCCCAATCCACTGGGCGGCGAGTCGAGGCAACGTCGAGATTATCAATTTGCTTATACAAGCAAAATGTGATATAGAGGCTGTCGATAAGGTATGTGCTTTTATTTAAAATAAAATAATGACACTTCAGAGGCCGGGCGTGACTCAGTGGCACAAGTGTGACATGTTGTGGTGTGGATTCCCATTCGATGAATTGAAATACTTAATATTTTCATTTCTTCGCTCTGGTATCGAGGCAGCACGCAATGCTTCCAGAGTTCGGCGAAAAGTGGCAAAGTGTTATGTTTTAATAGGAATATAGTGTCTTTTTTCCATGTTATCTTTCCCTATCTTATTATGTGCGGGATAAAGCGTGAACGCGGCGTAGAGTTCCGTAATTCAACATTACTGATTATCTCAGAAGCAATTTAAAATTTATTTAACCATTGTATCAGTACCTTTTTACTCGTATTTATTAATATAGAAGCAAAAACAAATACATTTAAATTTTAGATTTTACTTAGTACTTCTAAAAACATTAAACATTTTTCTATAAAATAATATTTCTACAGTTCGGCATGAGGCCTCTCTTGATGGCGGCGTGGCACGGACACCTGGCCGCGGTACAAACCCTCGTGCACGCGGGCGCCTGCCTCGCAGCTACTAACAAGGTATGCTATCCTGGTACTTGAGCTACAAAGTCCCATGGGTCAGATCGATAACCCCATAAAAACACCATGGAGAGATTGTGTGGTAACGAAGGCGATACGGCCGTATGATTATAGTACCTACTGACTTGTGATAAAATGATTTTAGTTTGTTGATTTAGATGTTTTTTTTTAAATTGAGAACTTGTTGCTTTAATTGTTTTTTTATATAAATAATAAACATTGTTTTGTTTTTTGGGGTAAATAAGGAACCTAGATTTAAGACATTCCGTTCCCATTAAGGCACTTCCGATTCCCACTTTTCGTCTAATTCAGAATGTATTGCACGTCTTCGTCTACCAGAGCGACGAAAAGCGCGTCGGTGAGTTCCGTCACTCAAAACGCAAGACTGAAAAATTCTAAATAAGAAATGAAATATTTAATATTTTTAATTTATTGCTCTGGTGTCGAGGCAAAGTGCGACGGCGAAAATGGGTTACGGAGTGTCTTAACACTAGCTTCCCTCTGCCTACTCTGTTTATTTATTACACGGACCTTTTTTAAAAATGTAAGTATATATAAAAATAACATTTTAAAAACGTCTAAATTACACTAAAAGAGAAATCTCCTTCCATTTTCATGAATATATCATCAGTACGGTACATTAACTCCCTCTTCGTTGTAATTTTATTACCAGCGGACCCCATGCGTCATGGTGTATTATATTTTAATGCTAAATTTTATGAGTATTATTTTCCATTATTTAAGCTATGATATGGCTTTTGTTTAAAAGTTTTCTTTTTACTTGTTGTTAAGACACTCCATTCCCCAATTTTGCTGGACTGTGGAGGCATTGGGTGTTGAGTGGCGGAACTTAACGCCGCGCTGTGCCTTGAAATTAGATAGATCACTATATTTTAACATCTAAATATTGATATATCAACAGAAAAACAACGACATACTCCAATGCGCGTGCTCCCGTGGCTCCAAGGACGTGGCGGGTTACGCACTCTCACTTGGTGCCAAAGTGGAGAGTTGCGACACTGCGGGTGATGCTTCCTTAGCCCTCGCAGCTCGTTCCGGTCATACGGCTGTTGTGGAATTGTTGATAGAGAATAGCGCAGATATAGATGCTGTGAATAAGGTAAGAATTTGATTAGTAATGGTTTTCTTATTTTCTATTTTGGCTTTCTTTTTTATTTTATTCAGTGAAATCATTACCACAATTGAATCAGCCTTTGAAAATAAGCTAAATAAATTATAATCTATATATATAAAAGGACTTGTCCTCACTGACTGAGGTAAGACGCACGCACAGCCGTAACCGCTGTGCGTAGAAACGGGAAATTTGGACAGATGTTTACTTTTATAATCTGGACATCCACTAAGAAGGAATTTTGAACAATTTTAACCCTAAAGGAGTGAAATAGGGGTAGAAAGTTTGTATGGAAAAAAACTTAAATCAGCACCGATTTTTATAAAATTTGAAATTTAGATTTTTAAAAGTATTTAATTGAACACGTGTTTCATATTTTTCTAGAATTCTCCCCCTAAGGGTGCAAATAAGGGGTTGAAAGTTTGTATGGAAAAATCTTTAAATCGCCACCGATTATTATAAAATTTTTAATTTAGACTCTTAAAAATATTTAATTGAACACATGTTTCGTAGTTTATTAGAATTCACTCCTAAATAAGCAAGCGAAGCTGCGCGCGTCCGCTAGTATAAAATATAGAGGAGCCATCGGTATGACTATAAAGTGTAACATACATTAACGCCACTCGGATTCTGAACCCTTATTTACGATAGTCATGTTACAGCTTTAAAAAGAAATTTATTTGACGGCTCAATTATGTTTCCTTCTATATTCTTATAGTGTCTATTTATGTTACAAGCGCATTGGAAAATCCTTTTGATACCTCTGTAATGGAGTCGCGTGTAGAGCTTATTTATATTTGTTTAGTTTCTTATTTACATGAGGTAAGCAAGAACTATGAATAGAAACCTAACAAAAAGATAGTGTATACATATTTTTTTCATGTTCACGCATCCTCGTCCATATATCCCGCATATAGCAGGGTAGGTAGAGGGAACCTAGTGATAACACACTCCGTTCCACACTTTTCACCGAATTTTCGTTATATATAAGAAAAATTATATACAAATACACATTAAAAGTTAAAACTTCAAAACTAATTAATTACCTAAAAATTAAAATTTAAAATTGACAAAAAAAGTATCCATAAATTAAAAAAACTATCCAATTTTAAGTAATAAGAAAATTTTAGCTTCTGCTTCATAATAAACAATAGTCTCTCCAGTCGCCTTAAGCCCAATTCCAGTATAATAGCCTGCCATCTTAATCGCTGCAGGCATCAAGGTTGAAAACAAGAAAATGATCAGAAACAATGAACGTAAAATCTTGATTCGTTAATAAGTAAGATTACAATTTGATGGAAAGGCATGAGCTTTTAGTTATAGTTTTACTTAATTCTAACAGGTTAGGTATAGAGAGCGTAGTGTCTAGATTATTTAGTGCTTAGTGGCAGTACTTCACGCCGAATTTTGTCTTGCCAGAGAAATTTTGTCTTGCCTGAAAAAAATTTTGCGCTGTAAGTCGCCTCATATTCAAAACCTATAGGACAATTTCCGTGGACAAATTTGGCACGAAGCGAGAACTTACAATACAAATAAAGAAAACAATTCAAAAAAATTATAGATAAATATTCCATAGAAAAAACTAATTATATAGAAAAGAGTCAAATTGTCAACATTTATAAATTGTGCTTCCCGTTGACATACAATCCTGAAATTGGTACAGAACCCTCCGTATGCGAGTTCGAATTGCATTTAACCTTTTTTTTTAAAACCAAAAGCTTCCTAAAGAAACTTAATGCGTCAACTTGCAGTAAAACATCTGCACCAATGACCTTGAGCTTTAAATGACGAATAAAAGACCGCTCTCAAAAATGCATCACATTTCAATTCACGAGTGTATGGTGAAAGTATGAGCTTTTTGTACATATACGTGACATGCAGACGCCATGGACATGACCCACTTTTTAAAAACATTCACCATATTCGTAAAAACGATGGAGCTTATATCGGAAACTGGAAAACGCATCTGTTTTAACTCGTATACCTGTATTAATTTTATATTAACGTTCCCGCGACAGCTTTATATAATTGTTTTGAAGTTATTATGTCTGTTCTAAACGTGACAAATTGTGAGTTCGATTTCCACTTGACTAAAATTAAATATTTAATATTTTCATTTCTTTGCGCTGTTAATGAGACAAAGCGCGACGTTGAGTTCCGCTACTCAACAGGCAATACCTTCAGAATTAGGTGGAAATGTACAAATATTTTAATAATTTTGATAGAATGATTGAAATAATTATTAAAATATTCATATCATAAGGCATTATGATATTCATGCCACATCATGTTCCATAATCATTACGTGTCATAATAAATTGTAAATGGCCACTGCTATTAATAACCTGCTAAATGCTAAAATATTTACACTAATTTGGGATTTCCAAATTAGTAAACGCAATTAGTTAATTGGTCGTTAGGACATTTACATTCTGATTGTAGGGTACTAAGACTGTTTGCAACAAATATTAGCTTTGGCTGTGTTGTATTTATAGAACGAAATACTCGAACCAAGTTACAAATTAAAAATTTCATGGGTATACATGTACTTTAATATACTACTCATATAGGATTTTTACAGTATAAATTTATTCCAAAATTCACACATTCTCTGTGTTTTACCAAAATTAAAAATTAAGCTTATATATTAAGCATAGATCTCCTTATGAAACCTACGTAAAAACAAAATATTCCCAAGAATTTAAAGCGAAAATATCAAATAGAATATTAATTGTTCCATTACGATCTTTCTACAACTAGACGTCTCAAGACTCTTTATTAAAAGAAAATGAGAACACAAGCGCAGCCTCGAGCACCACCTCGGGCAACGCTAACAACATCGAGAAAACAAAAAATACACTCGTTATAAATCTAAATACTATTCGAGAGTCACAGAAACAAAAACAAAATGTAAATACAGTAGAAGTAGAGAAAATAATATAAATTTTTCTTTTTCTTTAAATTCTACATAGTTTGCTAAGACCAAGGAATCATTTTTGCAGTATCTGAAGAATGGAAATTAAAAAATCTTTACATATTTTTAATTTAAATTTAAAACAAACAGGCCAGTCGTAACACAGTGGCACATACGTGCGACTGTAAATCCGACTGACTGGTTGTGGGCTCGATTCTAACTCGAAGAAATGAAAAACATAACGAGGCATAGCATGGCGGTGAGTTCCGCCGCTTAACACCCAACAACCCAGATTTCCGCGGAAAATGGGGAACGGGAGTGTCTTAATGGCAAAACCATCTATACGTATTAAGTTAATGAACACATCAGTTCATAAGTATTTAAATAAGCATTTATAAACTTCAAACAAGTCACATTATAAACAGCGGAAAATAAAAGCAATCATCGGCTCTCACAAAGACGGAAATGAGAATACAAATCGAAATGCGAGGAAAATATTCACAGCTTTAACGAACGAGGAATTTTGTCTTTTTTTAAAATAAATTATAATAACAGTTCCGAGTGTATATAAAATAATAACTAATTACCTTTTAATGGAAAATCTCTAAATTAAATGGAAAACTCTTTAAAACAGGGTAGAATGTAGAAACCTTTAGGTGAAAGGTTCCGTTTTTCGAGAGGTGAGGTCTGGAACTAGAAAAATATACAAAAATGCAAAAAATACCACTTGAATTTTATACTTATGTCAGTAAAATAAAAAAAAATAATGCTTCAATTTATAGGTAAAACTGAACCTTTTCGACAACCTGTCCATTATTCATGATACTACGAGTATAAATGATTTAAAGCCAATAATTCATCTTCCTTCAATTGCTTACCTACTAGGTAGTAGGTAAGCAATTGAACTTTAGCCGAACATATAAATTCTCATATACCCTTAAAAAGATTTATATTCTCATTAATAAACTACCTATATAACGTGAAAGAGTTATGGAATTTATTTTTATTGAACATTCGAAGTACAATAAAAATACAGTGCTTATTATTGTTTGAGTTACCCAATTATAGTAGTAATAAATCGTAAGCTGAATTGCTTTTACCTTGACATGTTGTATCTCGTTTTATTTTCCAGAGTAAAAATGTGCAATTTTTGTTAAAAAGTAGTAATCTCTTATTATTTTTAAGTAATTTCTTTTTATTACCATGAATTGCGAGGACCTAAAAAGGATTCGAATCGTGGAACTGGGGCACAAACGTGCGGCTATAAACGCGACAGGTTGTAGGTTCGATCTTACGAAAATAAATTATTATTTATAGATATTTTCTTTTTCGCTCTGGTAAAAAGGCAAAGTGCGGCGTTGAGTTCTGCTACTCAACACGACTCATCTGGTGGTAAGTGGGGAAGGGAGTGTGTTAAGACTAGGTTCCCAGGTTCCTAACCTGTAAAAAGAAAGAACCTATTTTGGTATTCTAAAATACCACTAATCACGCTTTCTTGAAATTTCCTCGTTCTTCTAATATTAGAACTTTCACATAATAAACTCAAGAAATTTAACCAGGGCAGATAAAACTATTATTTAAACTGCCATCATTTAAAATGAAGAATATGACAAGAAAGATGGTCACTTGAGGCACTTGCTAGTTATTGACAACAGAACTTGACACGAGGACCTGCTGCAAAGTGAAAAATGGAGGAAATATGCTTTCTTATTTTCCTCTTCACTCTGTTGGAATTTGTACAAAAATGTGAACATATTACATTATACATTGTATTATATAGTTCTTAGCTTTACACTGTATCTCGCGTACAGCAAGATAGGCAGAGGGAACCCGGGAACCCAGCGTTAAGGCACTCCATTCCCATTAAAACATTTTCATTCCTCTCTGCCTATTTCTCGAGGCATAGTGTAAAATAAAAATAAATGAAATCGAACCCACAATCGTCTTATTTACAGTCACGCTTGTACCACTGAGACAAAACGGCTTCGAAAGCCATAAAAGTAAACAACAAAAAGCTTATTTATACCAACATACTCGTATACATACGCAATTTATTTATTACAAAGTAATTGCTTTTTATTTAAATGTCAGACAGTGCAAAGCGGCTAGAAAACAAAAACTATTTGTACCAGGCAAACATAAGTCATGGCGTAGTTGTATAAAACAAACATGAGATAAGACCGGCCGTACATTGGAGATTATCTGACGTATATGTTTTTGTTGTGTTATTGTTTTTTTTGTATGTAGCGTTTAATTGCTTTTACATATAATAAGATTATAATTACATCGAATGCGCAAATGTTATGAAATTTTTATCTAAATTATTAATTATCTATATTACAAATATTCTACTTAAAACGTATACAAAATATAGGTGCCTAATTATTTGATGTTTAAAAAAATTAAACGCTTAAATAAGGTCAGCCGTAGCGATTTAATATTTTTATTTCCTCGCTCTTACAACGAAGCAAAGGAAAAGGAGGCAAAACGTTGAGTTCAGCTTTCTTTCCCGTTCTTAATGTGGACGGAGTGTCTCAACATTAGGTCCCCAGGTTCACTCTGCCTACCATGCTATAAAAACGCATAATTTTTTTAATGGACATTCAACGTGAATTTAAATGTCATTTTATACATTACAATAGTACCTACATTTATTCTCACAAGAAAAACAACTATCTTAATTGGCTTTTGACAATGTATATTTTCGGCTCTGCGTTGTCTATCAGTCACTTAGCAATGGAAGAAGAGACATACAATAAATATAATGTTATATTCACAAACAAGAACAAATGATAAATCTAACTAGTTTCGAGTCATCCTCGAAACGAAAAAATCAAGCACATCAAAATTATCAACTGTACGAATTAAGTTCAGAACTATACCTTTTAAGTACCTTAAAAATGTAAACTAAATACATATTTACATATAAACATTTACAAATTAACCTCTTCAATGTCCAATAACCGTTATATTTTTCCAATAACAGAGAAGCGACGCTTTCAATGCACTTTGTGCCTGTCGTTAGCAGAACGGTGTTCGAGAGCTCACTCGGTGCGGCCGTGCTTGAAAATTACTTATTGTGATTCTATATTGGGAAACTGCGAATATAAATTCAATATCTATTTATATACTGTTTAATTTAATTAAAGCAGATATGATTTTGTCCCGGGGGAAAGCAAATTAATTCGTAGGAATACCACATAATTACATATATATTGAAATACTAAATATGTGGCACATGACATTACATAAGGTTATATCAAAATTATACATCAGACAACTTTATAATAAAAAAATAGCCTGTCATCACAAAATCAGGCCATTAAAAAAAAAATAATAATAAAAAAATATCTAAAATATATTTAATATTTAAAATATATTTAATATTTTAATTACCATTTTATATAAAAAAATCCAACCTATACCATAAGTAAAATATTTATTCAATGAACACAAACCAACAGGCAGGCAGAACAGCCCTCCACCTATCATGCGAAGGAGGCCACCACACCACTTCTGCTCTCCTGGTGTCGCGAGGCGCGTCGCGCGAGGCTCGCGACCACAGCGGTCGCACCCCCCTGCACCAGGCCGCGGTGCACCGCCATACGGAGCTAGTGAGAGCGTTGTTGGATACTGGATGCAATGTTAATGCAATAGATAATGTAAGTTTATGGTTGCCTGGTGTTTGGTGATTTATTTGGTTTTGTGTTATCTGTATGTTGTCCTGGTTGGAGGGGAACAGATTATATATAATTAGTATTAAGATTTAATAATACAAAATATAAGCTATAATAATATCTATCTATAATATATAAATAGCGGCCTTAAGTTCTGCCACTCAAGACGCAATGCCTTGATAATTCGGCGGATATAATATATAGCTAAAATAAAATAGCGGCCTTAAGTTCTCGGCCTTAAGCTCATCACTACACTATTCTCCCTCTGCCTACCCTATCACACGGAAGATACAGCGTGAGCTGAAAAAAATTAAAAAATTAACAAAGTTATTATGATTTTAAAAATATTATTGTATTTTATTAAATTATTTATATAGTTTTAAAAGTTGACAACAGAAACTTTTATTATAAGAGCAAACTATGCGATGCAAAGAGGCACTAGCTCGAAGCATTCTCAACTTGATAGCACAAATATTTGAATTATTCAAAGTGCATTCCCCAACGTGTCGCGAACTTATGTGTTCCTGGTTCATGGAAATACGTAAATGATATACGCATACTTTGTAGTTTGTTGGCGTTTTTTTTTTTCAATAAATAATTCAGAATTTTATTAATCTGTATCTTTTAAATGGGGCAATATCCGAGTGTTATTAATAAACGTATTGGTTGTGGGTTTGAGTCTCATTCGGGGGAATTAAATTTTTTCATTTTCTCATTGATAGACAACGTTTGGGGTTGAGTTTAGGCACTCAGTACGCAGTGTCTCGTATTTATCGGGCGAAGAGTAAACGAATTTGCCTACCCTGCTTCATAAAAAAAATATATAGGATAAACTATATAGGAAAAATATAATAATTCTAAGCAATAAATAAAAAAAATACCGTTCAGTATATATAATTTTATACTACATTATTTCATGAAACAACCACTAAATATATTTATATAATTTCTCCTTGGTTAGACGTTTTCTTGTTTTCTTGTCATATGTCAAATTATGACAGCCATATTGGCGGAAAAGTGAAATCTGAATTTAGTAATTTCGTAATATTATTTATTCAATATTAATATTGTAAGTGCTCATTTTCTTACACGTGTAAGAGAAAATTAATTAATTAAGAACGAGGCGTCGGTGCTTTTAGCGTGGATGGAATTACAAGCATTCTAAATATTTATAGCTTTTCATTTCTTAATTTATATCTTAAGCTTATAGGTTATGGTGAGTATAAATTTATTTTTTATTGACTCAATTATAAAATGTATAACCAAAGTCAATAATTAATATTTTTCATGTAAGGATTGAAGTTTATTTGATACTACAAAGCGAAGAAAAATATAAATATTTAATATTTTTATTTCCACGCTCTGCTTCACATTTGTCTCTTATAAAATTATTTATGGTTTAAAAGTTCATACAAAACTTTTACATATAAAAATAAAGTATGCGATGCACTATACAATTCGAACAATCTCAACTTGATAGCACAAGTATTTGAACTATTAAAAGTGCATTCCCCAACCCGTCACAAGCATGGAAATGAAAATATTAAATATTTAATTTCCTCGAGCGGAAATCGAACCCACAACCAGTCGTATTTACAGTCGCACAACTGTTCTCCTTCACCACGAATGACCTCAGCCATAAGGACCAGTACACCAGTACCCTTATTTATTTTTACATGTTTTCTTATGTTTTTCTATAGAACGGGGTAACGGCGCTACAGATGGCCTGCGCTCAAGGTTGTCGCGGCATTGTGGAACACTTACTCGCATTTGGTGCTGATGTCCATTTGCAAAATAATGTAAGATTAACATTTTACCTTTTATGCTTAGTGGCTTTTATGGTAGTTTTAAGCCTTAGGTTCAAATTCAAAAAAATATATGTATTGTAACGGAATATTTATATTTCTTCGCTCTGGTATCACCATACGGCGCAATTTTGTGTTCTGCTACGAATATTGGGCGATGCGTGGGGAATCGAGTGACTTAACACTAGGTTCCTTCTGTCTCTCCTGAATTAAATATCATTTTTAACAAACACTAAACAAACAATAAGTTACTTATGTTTATTATTTACATTGAAGTATTAAAATAAACTTTTTAAATATAATAAAATAAATTCTTTAAAAACAGGTAGGTTCTTCAGCTTTACACGCGGCTTGCGCTGCAGATGCTACTGACATTGTGGAACTGCTGCTCGCACATGGAGCTGATCCCGCACTCACCGATCAAGTTAGTATGAAATGTTTTTGAGGATTAAAGGGGATTGCTGGTAAAAAAAGTTAACTTTTGTTTAATGAAATTGTAATTACAAAAATTCTTTACATGTAATATTTTTAGGGTAGGCAGAGAAAACGTAGGACCCTAGTGACAAAAAAAAAACGAGTAGTACAAGCAGGCGAAGCCGCAAACGGGTCACTAGTAAATACACAAATAGATAAGTACATAACAAATTTAAATATAATTAAATAACATAAATAATTAATTAACTAATTAGTTACGGTGGAACCGTCCCAACCATACCCAGGGTGTCCCGTGAGACGAACCGCTTTCACTTACAAGGAGAGCATAAGTTCACAAGTGCCTCGTGCATACAAACTACGTTTTACTATAAAATCTGTTGGAGTCGTGTATAGTTTTAAAAAAGACTAAGTAGTACTTTTAGTCTGTGTCCCGCGAAGAAATGAATATATTAAATATTTCATTCTATCGAGTGGGAATCGAACCCACAACCTGTCGCGTTTATAGTCACACCATAACTGGAAATAAGTTACAAGAAAAACTTACAAGAAGTTCTACAAAATGTGGACTTTGATTTTATAACACACATACTTAGTTCTTGCTTGCTCTTTGTAATAGAAATAAAGACAAAATACCGCCTTAATGCGAGTTGCATTCGCAGACAAAAGGTTCCGTACCATTACCTATAAAAACGATAACAAAATTACATTTGTGATTGAAACCCTTAAATATTTATTTTATTCTGTTTATAAGGTGTCGTACCTCAAAATGTAAAAACGAAAACCCTGTAGAATTATTTGTCCGCCTGTCAAGACCATTTCAATTCATTTCATTATCGAGCTGAACTCAATATTTAGGGCTAAGGTACCTGAGATCACAGAATAAAATAAGCTTTTAAGTCAATGTAATTAAAAGATACGAGCATACATCGTTTTCGATAGGGTATGAATTTCCCGTTCGCTTCCCGTGGGCCGAACCGTTAAGCCGTTATAAAATTTAGCACGAAGTTAGAACTTACAATATACAAATAAAGAAAATATCTGGAAAGTAAAAATTTATAGTTATTTTGTACAAACCTTTACTTGTAATTCATTTCATACAAAATGTTCGCAAGTTTAAGTTGGACAACTTTTATAAATTATATTTTCCGTTGCCCTATATATACAATGCTGAAATTGGTATAGCCTCGGTGAGCGATTCCGACTCGTACTTAACCGGTTTTTATAGTAGGTATTTGTTGTTTACGTTATCTGTGAAACTTTCACGGTTATTGGTTCCGTTTTACCCTTTGGCTAGGGAACTCTAAAAACATTTTAAAAAAAAAGTTAATAAAACTAACTGCCATGGAAAGTGACACAACCGATTCCTCACAAATACCAGGAGAGCATACACCTGTAGCATCACATTTCTCAACACCTCTACAAGTCTCTTCACATAAACAATAAACAACGTAGCGTAGATGCAATACAAACCTATAGTCATGATAAAAAGAGATAGCATTAAATAACCTATGGATACTGTAACAATGCAATATTGCTATCTTCTTTTAGATCTATGTGTTAGAAAGAGATGGAGATATGAGACGATTATTATTTTGTTTTCCGCCTCTCTCTATAAATATGGCTTATCACCGAACATTTACATATGAAACGCTTGATGCCTTCACATACCAGGAAAACATGAAGTAACCGGTAGGATGAACCAAAATATTTAATCGGAGGATTGAGGGATAGTTTTAAAGTAGTACTCATAAATAACATTGTTGTTATTTTAAAAGGTTTTTTTGGCTCTTTTATTTTTAATATAATTAAAATGTTATTCCACACAATGCATTCCCGCAAAGTCCATATTTTTATACTTTACTTAGGTTTTTTTTTAATTATTATTATTTTAGAAACAATAATGTATTTACAGATAAATATTCTTTAATTGCTACGGTTACGTCAAAAATCAGTTCGATGTGTAACTTATCGTTTTTTTGCAGACGAGAACAACTTTGAATTTGATTGTTGTCTAATGTACCATACAATCTGTGTTGTACCTACTTTTTTATTAATTTAACAAAAAATCTGTACAAACTGTAACAATGGCATACGGTTATGTTAAGACTATTAACATAGTTGATTAAATTGTAAAAAAAAACTATTAATAAATATGTAAGATATTTTTATTTTTATTTACAAACTAAAACTAATTATTTCCTTGTCAAGGAAAAACGTAATAATTATATCGTTTAAATTTAATCCACATAATTTTATCATTTTTGTCTTCATTTATTCGTCCTAAAGGACATGTCTTCATTTCACTGCAAATACATAATTTATTGGTTAATAAAAATAAAAAGAA
Organism: Heliconius numata; assembly: GCA_016802625.1. Lineage (NCBI taxonomy): Eukaryota > Metazoa > Arthropoda > Insecta > Lepidoptera > Nymphalidae > Heliconius > Heliconius numata. Next base: position 66,103 of record JAEBDU010013235.1, read on the forward strand.
ACACTAAAAGTCATCCCTATAACGGATTAACCTTAAGGTTAAAACTATGTAAATACCGTTCCTCATACAAACTATGAATGAACATCACTACTGATGTATGACGAAACGCTTTATAGTTCTGTACACCAGGAGAGCATGACCCCAACAGAAGTATCCAATAAAACTAGTTCCATATACAGAGTAGTGTAACAACATCGATGACAACTGTGGGTTTTTTTTATTTATTTGTCACGTATCAAGCGGACCCCTTTTAGTGACCAGGGTAACAGAGGTTTGGTGGAGTTCGATCGGAAGTTGGACATCGATATTTCATCTGTTCTCATATACTGTTTTGAATGAATGCGCAGTCGTAACCCAATCGATAGGCTTAATATGAGAGATTTTTTTATGCAAAATCAAATCAAATCAGCTTCACGCTGTATCCCGCACACAGCAGGGTAGTCAGAAGGAACCTAGTGTTATGACACTCCGTTACACAATTTCTGCCAAATTCTGGAGGCATTGTGTGTTAAGTGGCAGGATTCAATGCCGTGCTTTGCCTCGACAACAGAGCGAAGAAATGGAAATATAAACGTAAATAAATATTTCACTTCCTCGAGGGGGGGATCGAACCCACAACCGTCGCGTTACAGTCACACCCTTGTGCCGCTGCGCCACGACCGCCTCAGGTAAACGTTTCTACAACAAAAACATTCAAAGACCTCTCCAACCTAAGTAAGCATAAGGAGAGGACTTCTCTCACTAACATCACATCAAACACTCGAAAAGGTAAAGAGAGATGAGCAGTCCGGGGATTTTGAATCACTAGTGAAACTTAACTAAACAATGTATATTTAAATGTAAAAACATGTGATTTTATATTAAATTTAATATTGTTATAATATCTTTTTATTTTCTTTTTTTTTAAATGACACAAAATCTGCTTTATTTTAACAAAACTAAATAAAATACAATTTAGTGCACATCTCATCAACACTGACTTAAATACATACCTATGTACATATGTATGGCAAGGTAGGCTGAGGGAACCTAGTATTAAGGGATTCCGTTCTTCACCTCTCGACAAATTTTTGTTTGAATGGCGGGGTCCAAGCAGCTTTGTCTACGAGAACAGCGAAATGAGAATGATTTAAATATAATTATTTCCTCGAATACGATTCGAATCCACAACCTCACATTCATAGCCTCTTTCCACTGCACTGTAAAAGCGTAGGACCTTGTTGGGGTTGAAATTAGTGGACTGTATAAAAAATATATAGGGGTTTAATAAAGGAAACTTTGACAAGACAAATTTCGGTGTAACGGCGACGCGACATATGATAAGCAAAGAGAATGAATGTCCCGCGCATGCGTGCAGTCAAACTAGCACCATCCCGCGGCATCAGTCCCAAACAGCACTACGATTTTCTATTGATATATATTACGCAAAGTGTGTTATTAGAATGATTAATTTGCAAAAAAACAAAACAAATCAAAATACAAAAAGCTGGGTCTTAATATATCTTTTTCAGAAATTAATATATAAAATACAAAAATTAGTAAAGTATCTTCGTTATAGAAAATACTCTTCTAATTCAGGGGACACCCGGGTTTGAACCGGGGACCATTCGATCTGCAGTCGAATGCTCTACCACTGAGCTATATCCCCGCTAATAGGAATTTTGAATAAAGCTTATATTTCCTTAAAATTCAGAAAAAAAAATAATCTAATAAAGTATTTTTTACATTATTAGATTATTAGTTATAAATGAAAATATTACGAAAATGAAACAAAATATTGGAAATGTAGTTTGCATTACAACAAATACATATTAGAGACAATATTTTAATAAACTAAAACATAAAAAGATTTGTTAGTAGGTATCTGTCTATCTAGTTATTAATACTGTATTGAACATTTCATATTGTCTTTTAAAACATGAAATTAATTAACTAATATTATATTCTTACACTATAATATACCTACTTAGGGAGGAAGAAGCAAACTCGGGATTTACTCGAGCGTCATTGAGACCTATTGGGTTGCGAAGCTTAGATGATAACAAGAAAAAAAAAATGTCATATAATACATATCTTTTGACTGGTGGGGTGAGGGGCAATTCAAAAATGTAAAAAAATCTGTTGCATGGACATATTCGGCAAACTGGTGCACTGGTGCAACAGGTAGTCTTGTGGATGCAAGACTCAGCGTCGAAGAGTGGGCAGGTCGAATGCGTGACGACCTAACGAGGTTGTGTGACGCGGCAATGCCGAGAGCTCGGCGACGACGACGATGCCGCCAAGTATATTGGTGGACTAATGAGTTAACCGAATGAGGAATGGTAATAGGTATGAAATAATGCTTCAAAGTTCGTTACAGTAATGTCTTTACGTATACTAATATGCTAGTTTTTGTTTCATTAAAAAAAACCAAGTAGTTATGATTTTACAGGCATTTGAAGTTTGCAAAAATTTTAAATGCCGCTAACAGTCCCGCGGTCGGCGGTGACGTCACAGGTCTTGCAACTCGCTAGTCGCCGGTGATAGTTAGGAGATCTCGCGCAGTACTTTGTTTGTTTGATACTTACCTGTGCTAAAGTGTTAATCCAATTAATTAAAATGGATGAGGGATTCGAAAAAGGGCAATCGGATAACCTACCCGTAATAGATGGATTTATGGTTGCCGATAATTTATCGAATAATAGTGATTTCATCGCCGTAGAAATGCAAGGAGTAAAAATGCGAAGATAAGTTTTGTTGTCTAACTAGTAATATTATGTCGATTTGAGGTAGGGCTCTTATGTTATTTTATTTGAAATTATTTATTTAAAACTGTAATGTAACCTAACCTAACTAGCTTCATATTGTAGGTAACGCTATTTACGTTAAAAGTACCAAACCTTTTATTCCAGTTCAAAGTAGTAAGATTGTTTTATAAATGAAAATAATATAATAATAATATAACTAAATACATGCAGTAAGTTGAGCAGATGTACATTTTCTTTTATGTAGATTTTTAATGTTTTTATATATGTATATCTGAATAATATTTTTATTGTGATTATTGTAGATCGGCAAGAGAGAGTTATGGTCATGATGCTATTGCGTACGTATAAGTAAAAAGAGTAGGTTATGTATGTATTGCCAAATGTAGATTACAGCAGAACACCGCGCACGTATTAAACCATATTATTGCAGTTTAGAATGCAATGAAAAGAACCAATAAGTTTATACGTAATCTGCGAAGATTGTGCCGCCAGCAGAGGTGATTGTAAACATACCATGACATTTATAATGGGCTACACCGTCGAAGCGACGAGTCTTCAAAAACTGCAACCAAGTCTTCTTTCTCTTGGCATTAATCCCGGCGTATGTTGCCAGGGTCTGCCTTCCTGCTTAACCTACTCCACTTTACACGATCTGTAACGTCCTGAGCGGTTCGACCATTGGTACTCATGTCCTGCATCACGACATCCAAACACCGCATCCTTGGGCGTTCGGAGGTCTAGCTCCAGGGACAGAATAGACATAGCAGGGCACCAGCATCCGACACAGTTCCTAACTGGCGCGCAACGTGGCCATACCATCTTAGGCCACACTCTTGGAGCTTATCCGCTACGTTATGGACCCCAAGACTACCTCGAATGAATGTGTAACGTATGCTTCAGACCACGTTACGCCGCCCATTCACCTCAGCATCTTCATTTCCGTGACGTGAAGATCCTCAGCATGCCGAGATAGTGCTGGCCAGCATTCGCTGCCGTATAAAAGAACCAGTCAGATGATGGTCTTATATATCAGCCCCTTGAGCTTGGGTGGTATTCTGCGGTCGCAGACCACACCAGTAACCTCCCACCATTTGGGCCAGGCAGCGCATAACGGATCCAAGGTACTTGAAACTTTTCCAACTTAACGCCTGGCTCAGGACCTATAAGGACAGTGCTCGAGTCCGGGCTCCCTCAGGCTATGTATTCGGACTTCGACACATTTTGTTTAAGACTGCCGTTCTCAAGCGCACCCTTCCAGAGGTTTACTTTACGCTCCAGCATCAGTTGGTTCTCTTCAATGAGTGCAATGTCATCGGCATACATCATCAGCCATGGAGGCTGGTCCTGGATGTGAGCCGTGATAGTACACTACAATAAATAAGAACGAACTAAAAGCCGAGCCTTGGTGAACCCCCTACTGTGATCTAAAGGGTTTGGTGTCGCCAACAGCAGTCCTAACCATCGCGAATCGCAAAGCGGGATCGTGGTACATATCTCTGATAATGGATTTATTTGGATCGCAATGCCCTCCAAATACATTGACGAGGCACACAGTTAAAGGCCTTCTGCAAATCTAAAAAGGCCGCAAATCTAATGCAGAGCTCTCCTTTTTTTTTCCTGTATGCCTCCATCAAAGTTCTGAGTAGTCTCTCCATTAAAGTACTGATTAAGTTTGTGGTAACGCCCAAGCCAAACCAAGTGTTGTTGGAAAAAAATCAAGCTTTCTAGTATCGATACTACAATAAATATAATCAAAGCTAAAGATTTTGGTACAACACGCCATGAAACCGAGCAGGATAGAACTGTTTTTTTGATAAAGTACTATCAAAACTTCAATATCTTAAAATACAATGCTCGCTACTACATTATGTTTGTGAAAAAAAAAGATTTTAAAAATATATCTATATATTATTTATTAAACGAAACTAAATTTGTGGTGGAACGCCAGTTAAAGAAGAACGCGAACTGCGAGTGAACGAAGACGAACTGAGCGAGCGAGTTTTGCAAGACCTGTGACGTCACGCGAGTCGGTTACGGCCCGACGGAATCTCGCGTCGCGCGCTTACTTTAAAGGACAATATCTCAAAAACTAATAGACGTATCAAAATAATTCTTTCACACGTATTTTTTGTTTTTAAAAGACAATACGATGAGCTAGAATTTAAATTTTGTGATTATTCTCCATTGCGGGCGTCCCGTAATCGGGCGCGGCGGACATACACAAGGTGTAGAAGGCGAAATGGCCTTGATTAATCTTACACTTGAGGACTAGCTGCGGAGTGCCTACAAAGAAAAGATTGCTCTCCAGCTCGCCATTAGATTAACAAAGTGGTTTAGTCGTCTTCCGACTGGGCAGGGTGTCATTTGTTATGCAGATGACACTCTGGTCACGGCCCGAGGACGATCATATCAAGAAGTGGCAACGATAAGGCGGGGTCTCGATGCCCAAAACAGAGGCCCTCCTATTCCATGGCCGACGCAGGGGTCCCCCCCGTAGGGCTACTCTGAACATACAGGGTCAGGAGGTGGAGGTACGCACCCAGATGAAATATCTGGGTCTGACCCTGGACGGTCGATGGTCGTTCAAATCGCACTTCACTCTGCTTGCACCAAAGCTTATAAACTACGCCGGAGCCCTTGGCAGGCTACTGCCGAATATCGGAGGGCCGGATTCAATTTAAGCCTTATCTTCTTAATTTTACGTGTCAGTTTTAACTATTTCTTTTGGTATTTCTTTAAATTTCTTTCTTTCCTTCTGTAAGTGTTAGATTATTCTCTCTTTGTGAATCTTGTGTGTAGAATAAATTCGATCGATCGAATCGATCAAAATTTCGATCTTTAATTTTACTCCATCTGTATAAAATAAATATTAAATAATTTTAAATAGCGTATCTCATATTAACCGCTATAATACCATCACGAAATGATACCAGATCCCAAAGGGTCCAAAGGTCCTGGTCCTATCCGATAACCAATTTAAACTTTTTAGCTTGACATTCCCGAATAACTGGACATATAGAACTGACGACTAATTTGGGGGAAATCGAATAAAATATCAGTATATGTATGAATTAACATAAAATCGTAAAAATTATAAAAAATTGTAAAGTATATCACTTTGAGGACGGTTGTGGGTTCGATCCACACTCGAGGAAGTGAAATATTTATTTACGTTTATATTTCCATTTCTTCGCTCTGGTGTCGAGGCAAAGCGCGGCGTTGAGTTATACCACTCAACACGCAATGCCTCCAGAATTCGGCAGAATATGGGGAACGGAGTGTCTTAACACTAGGTTTCCTCTTCCCTGCTGTGTGCGTGATACAGCGTGAAGCTGATTTATTTTATTTTATAATGTAAAGTATATAGAATATATGGACTTATAGTTTAAGCTTTAAGTCGTAAGGACCTTTCGCATAAGTTAATATTGTTTTGTTCTTACTTCCTACTTAACTTTATCTAGACATGCATTCTGTAGAGATAAATATCTTTTTTATTTGTTTCAAAAAGTACTAAAAAAGAAGTAAATACTAAAAACGTAGACCAAAAAATGGCTATTATATCTTAATCCTGATTGAATCTTTGTCACTGGTTTTTAACCCACGCTTCCGATGATAAATTGATGAGTTGGTTTTACGCAAATTCAATTTTGCGCGAACGTCGATTGGGGCGAAAATAAACTCAATTACTAATTAAATGAACGGAAAATATACCGGTATCGGAAATACTCGTATTGATAATATAATATTGATTTGATTTGTCTTTGTTTGACGCTAATAATTGAATATAGATGTTTTATTTATTAAAACGGTTGTTTTTGTTGTTTGTTTTGTGTGAAATATTCCATTTTGATATAGATATAAATAGAAAGCATTAATCCCAGCTATTACCAGGGTCTGCCTTCCTACTCAACCTACTCCATTTTGTACGGTCTTTTGCGTCCTCGGTGGTTAGACCATTGGCTTTCATGTCCTGCATCACGACATCCAACCAGCGCTTCCTTGGGCGTCCGGGAGGTCGCGCTCCAGGAACTGATATAGCAAGGCACTTGCATCCGACATAGTTCTTAGGCCGTAAGGCCGTAACGATAGATATAAATAGAAATAACTAGGAATATTTCATGTTTAGAACGTCGTTACCTTACGTTGAATTATTCGATTCGAAGTTCGTAAATCTGTAAGGTTAAATATTTCTAATAAGGTTAATACTTCGTTCTGTAAGATTAAATATTTATACTAAGAGTATGTATGGAAATAGTCAAATATTTTTATATTATTAAAAACTCACAACATATTAGCCAATCAATTGAATTCAATTCGCAAAATCAACATTCCATCAATCAATTATAAATTAGAACAAAAAATATCAGAATTCTAATTAAAAATTTCGATCAGATCCTCTCCACCCGCATTGCCATACATTATTCATACACCAAAGGAAGCGAGAGGTTAAAGAAAAACAGAGGATCGTATGAAAAAATAATCGCGATTTGACTTTAACCCCGCTCCCCCCTCTGCCCTCCCCCTCCCCCTCCCCCATTAACCCCGAGGCTGACTGTGAATTATTGAGGGTCCCGCGCCGCTCAGCTCACCTGGCAACTCGACATCCATTGCATAATACAAATAGTAGTGCCTTATATGCGTTGTGGGAAAGCTCTCAGTAGATTCGTATCGTAACTTATTCGTATAAAACTTCACATTACTATCCTTTTTTTTATAGATTTGTATTTTCATATTTTTTAAAATAGCTTTTTCCCGCATGGTAGGGTAGGTACAGGGAACCTAATGTTAAGTACCACTTTCCACCCAATGTTCGAGACGATTCTGATGGCGGAAATCAACGTCACGAAATCTTTTTAGAGCAAAGAGATGAAATTTATTAACGCAAGGCGGAATCGAAAAATATTAATATAGATAGATACTTTCTATTTAAAAGTCTACACATTATATCACACAGCTCTCGAAGTAACAAATACAAATTGTTGAAGTTTATACGCAAGATCAATACACCTTCTTTCAATAACAGTGTACGAAGAAAAATACATCTAAGTTATTCCAATCCTTATCAAAATTTCATAGTAAGCATGCGAAGATTTTTTTATTAAATTATTATGATTTAGATTTATTATTGTTTTTGTCGTTGGGAAAACAAATTGAATTATCTTGACATCTTCTGACATTCTTCTGATAATAGCTACGAAGGCTTTCATGTAAAAATGCCGGAAAATTAAATTATCTAATAATGGATCGGTTTTCTTTATAAAGAGCCCAACTTAGAAGTTATCGTGGCGCAGTAGGTCAGGTCTGACTGTAAGCATAGTGGCTGTATGTTCGACACCCTGTCGAGGGAACTAATTAAATAATAAATAAGAATTTAAGCTGAAATGAATAACTTAATATTTTTATTTCCAATGTTTGCATATTTCCGTGGGCAGTGGGAAACGGAATGTATTAACACCAGGTTCCCTCTACTTACCCTGCTATGTGCGGGATACACTGTGATAAAACAAGGTGCGGCGATAAGCTCAGCCATTCAATACATGTTGTAAATTATAGTGGAAAATTGAGAACATAGTGTCTTAACACTATAGTCTCTCTGCCTATCCTGCTCCATGAAGGATATAGTGAAAAAAAAATATTGTAGCAATATAAAAATAAAAAATATGTTTTTGTAAATTTGAATACAGGCAAATATGTACAAGAATCGAATGAAATTATTTTCCCATCAGTAGGCGTATCACGACTATCACGTAAAATCGGTTGAACTAACATTTTGTGGTTTATGTCAAATAAATAAATATTTCGGATATCTCATAACGCACTATCTGGTTTCAGAAATGGTATATCTTCCAATAAATATTAACATTTCCACGTTCCACTATCACTTTTAAGTGTTATTTTTTATTATGACATGTGCAAATTTATTTTTACAGCTTATCGGTTTTTCCCGCCTAACACCTACCGGTTTTTCGGTACGCGAAAGAAAAGGAAATAATGTTCAGACACTCCGTTACCGTCACTTTCCCAATTTTCTACTAGAACGAAGAAAATAATCTAGAAATGCAAAATGTTGCTTAAAAACATTTAACGGTTACCGGAGCGGGAATGAAAAACCAAACTTTTAAGGAGTAACTAATTTCAAACAAGCCCCAACTAATGCGAAAATATAACTTGAAACTACATACATACGTTTAGCTTGAGAAACAGAAAACATTCCAGTGTTCTGATAACTTCACGTAACTACGTACCTCGGAGTAAGTACAGCTACTTGTTGATATATGTTCTCTCATATTTCCAAGTGATCTCAAGCCGACACAGCTTTCGTGTGCTCTAGAAAAAACAAATATTTGGGTGAAATTAATATTATTAATATTTTATTTTTTTTGTGTAATATTTTAACATTTTGAGGAATAAATACTAAAAACAAATGTACTGATAACAGTTTAAAATTAAATAAAATATTTCTTTTTAGATCTTCTTTGTTATAATTATAAAAATCATCAGTAGGTCAGTGAAATCATTGTCACAGTCTCTGGTACAACACATTTTGTTTTTAGGATTCCGCATCTCAAAAGAAAACAGAATCTTTTTAGGAAAGGTTTGTTATCCCTCTGCCATCTGTTTGTCTGTCAAGTAAGGGAGTACCCGTGGACCCACAATTATGAAATATTGCAATTGAGAAGTTATTATACAAATAAAAGAAAGATTTCGAATAACGGAATTTTTTTGTTTACCACAGAAATTTTTTTCATACAAAATGATTAAACAGGCCCCCAAACTTAACATTGTCAACTTTTTAAAGTTGAACTTCACGTCGACCAGCTACGCGGTTCTGTTTCTATTTTAAGAAAATAGATACGGAACCCTCAGTGAGCGAATGTGATTCACACTTTACTAGTTTTTTTATGTCTCGTGTTAAAAAGATTGGTGAAGCACTCTACCTAATACGCAACGCTCTCACAAAGGCGAAGGGGAACCTTTGTTAGGATGATACTTGATGTTCATCAAAGGTTCAAAATTAATAACATATTTAAGTAAATCACAAGTGGGTATGTTTCTTAGGTGGGACATATCAAAGATTTTTTTAAGACACCCCTTCCCACAATTTCCACTGAATGTTCGAGACATTGCTTGTTAAGTGACGGAACTCAACGCCGCGTTTAGTTTTAGACTAGAACGCGGAAATTAAATTAATTCTCCATAGGGGGTGGGAATCGAACCAATAACCGTCGCTTTTACATTGACTGCGCCACAAAGATCTCAACATAAAAGCTAAACCTTCATCTTAATATTAATATAGCAATGGAATATCCTCAGAAAGCGTGTAGTCTTATAAAGTAATATTACTTTTTAAAAAGTTACGACGTCGTTGGGTCTTTGTATCGAGATAAGTTCCACTTCACGGTGTAAGTTTCTAAACACTCGTTTATTATATGAAACTTGTTGTAGGCATTTTTTCTGTTTATATGTAAAACATCTTACAAATACTTCACTTAACTTTCTCCTTACATTCCATTATTTTTTTTATCAACTTCACACTGTATCCCGCACACAGCAGGGTAGGCAGAAGGAACCTAATGATAAGACACTCCGTTCCCCACTTTCTGCCGAATTTGGGGGCATTGCGTGTTGAGTGGCAGAATTTAACGCCGCGCTTTTGCCTCGACACCAGAGCGAAAAAATGGAAATATAAATTTAAGTAAATATTTCCTTTCCTCGAGTGGGGATCGAACTCACAACCGTCGCGTTTCAGTCACACCCTTGTGCCGTTACGCCACAACGGCCTCACGGTTATTTTATTGTTTCTATCATTATGGTTAACCATGAAATGATATAGTTTGAAATTATATTCAATTTCGGGTCTCCTCCATTGGGAATAAATATTACAACTACACAAAGCCCATGCAAATAAGATTATGTTATGAGTAATTATCAATTAATATAACCGAACTGTGATTGAAATAGAACGCACGAATAATTTAATATGTTATTAATTTTGTCGATTATGATTATAGACGTGACAAACTAAAACCAATGTCAAATTAATGACGTTTGGTCTGGCCTCGTCTCATTACGTTTCTAAACAAAAAAATAGAATATGTAATCAGTAAGTAAAAGTTTGTTGTTTTACACTTTAACTAGATTAATTCATTATATATTAAGGGTTCCGTACCTCATAAGAAAAATCCAAGCCCTTATAGGTTCACATTTTTGTCTGTATGTCTGTCAAGATATTTTTTCTCAAGATTTCACACAACTTTTAAGTTAATGAAATTAATACCAAATGTCAACTTGCACAGGAAAAATTAAGCTTCTAAGTCAACGCAATCAAAAGTTACGAACATTTATGCATTGTTTTTGTAGCAATATTTTTCGTGGGCCTACAATTATAAGATTTGAATATGAATAAATGAAAACTTACCAAACAAATAACAGAAAAAAAATCAATAAACATGGAAAAGTATAAATATATAACAAAAAAATATATCCAGCCGCGATCCACTGAGGGAGTCCGACTCCCATTTGATCATTTTTTCTAAGAAACGAACATTTTCGCCACCTTGCATACCTAATTACAACTTCATTGTATAAAGTCCAAATGTCTCAATAAACGAGACATTTTAAACAAAACCCAAGACCATATTTTTCCCACTGCACCAGCATATTTAACCTTCCTCAGTGGTCGCAGTCTCCGCTCAGCGTGGCGGGCGGCGCTGCGGAGTCTCCGCCGGAGGGGTTCCGTCGCGCGGCCCGGGGCTCCTTCTCAGCTATACTGGACCTGTTAACGGCTACTGCTAACTTGGATCAGCGGCATGTGAGTTTTGGATAGTGTTGGATTTGTTTTTGATGTAATTTTTTAGTTGTTACTTACTAATAAAATATACATAAGATACATCACAAAACGAATATAATATTTTCGTTTTTTTTCCTTCGACACCAGAAACAAGAGATAAAAATGTAAATTTAAATAAATATTTCATTTCCTCGAATGGGGATCATATCATAAAAAAAGTAAAAAACTATTATAATACAGGCACATTAACTGATAAATCAAAATTACTTACCTATTGTTTTACAATTTTACCCTAAAATTCTATCATAACAATATTAAATTTAAACATCAAAGCTTGTAACTAAGCTTCGGCATGTTATCCCTTAATTAAAATATTATACAAGTTCAAATCCCGGTAACGACTGTGGAGTTTAAACTCTCCAGTCTAATAAGTCCTCTAATTAGCGTCCAATTACGGAGGTCTCAATGGCAGACGTCGAGTAATGCAGAATAACGTATCGACCCGTCCGCTTCGGAATATTTATAAATATAACACAGTTTTATTTTCGTTTTGAATATTTAATTCTAAATCAAAATTCACTGTACTTCACTACTTCACGCTGTATCCCGCACACAGCAGGGTAGGCAGAGAGTGGCAGTAGATGTTAAGACACTCCGTTCTCCACTTTCTGCCGAATTCTGGAGGCGTGTTGAGTGGCAGAACACAACGCCGCGCTTTGCTTCGACACCAGAGGAAATGGGAAAGTTGAAGAAATGGGATCGCTGCATTTTGTATGAAATTCACGTTATCTAAACTTATAGAGTACCTACTTCCCGTGGACTTACAGTTATGAAATTTAGCACAAAATAGAAAAGTATTACTTATTAAATATCTATATATATAAAAGGACTTGTCCTCACTGACTGAGGTAAGACGTACGCACAGCCGTAACCGCTGATGGTAGAAACGTAAAATTTGGACAAATGTTTACTTTCGTAATCTGGACATCCACTAAGAAGGGATTTCGAAAAATTTTAACCCTAAAGGGGAGAAATAGGGGTTGAAAGTTTGTATGGAAAAAAATTTAAATCGGCACCGATTTTTATAAAATTTGAAATTTAGATTTTTAAAAGCATTTAATTGAATACGTGTTTCATAGTTTTCTAGAATTCTCCCGCTAAAGGTGCAAATAAGGGGTTAAAAGTTTGTATGGGAACATCTTTAAAACGCCACCGATTATTATAAAATTTGAAATTTTGACTCTTAAAAATATTTAATTGAACATGTGTTTCATGGTTTTTTAGAGTTCACCCCCTAAGGGTGCAAATCGGGAGTTGAAAGTTTGTATGGAAAAAAAATTAAATCGGCACCGATTCTTATAAAATTTGAAATTCAGACTATTAAAAGTATTTAATTGAACACATGTTTCATGGTATATTAGAATTCACCCCTAAAAACGCAAGCGAAGCTGCGCGCGCCCGCTAGTATATTATATATGAATAACTTGTTTAATAAAACATTGCTATAATTTTGATAAAACAAACAATATTAATATAAAAATATCGTTCCACAAGAAATACTAACGATATCCAAATATTTTTTGAATAGATCAAATATCAGTACGACGACCGCACGACAAATAATATTCTACATGAAAAACTACTCAAATTCTTCTTTTTTATTAACTTAGAACGTCCTATTATATCCCTTTTAGTTAGAATTGACTTTCCCCACCCATTTTCCGGCCCCCGGGCCCTTGCGGATTTCAAGGATTGCTTACTTAGGACTGTAAGAAATACGAGATTATTTAATAATATATTATGTTCATATTTCAATGCTTGTATTCATATGGACGGCTTTGAATAAAAAAAATATTAATTAATTTGCAAGGAATATTTTTGTTTTCCGTTCGAGAAAATTTCGTCTTTGCAATTTTTAAGAAGTCTTGTTTTTCAGTAAAATGCTGGTTTTACTATTATTTAGTGAATTTCTTAAAATTTCTTAAAATTAGAAGTCAAGTTGCATGAAAGATTATGAAGTTATATATTATGGTTAAAACAACTTATTAAGTATATAACCATATTCGGGGCGCCATAACCAAAGACCTATTTTAACTGAACATGTTGTGACCGCTGTTATAATAGCTAAAGCTTTGCAGTTTTTACGTCACCATAAAACGTTTTCTTAATTGTCCCGCAACAGACTTCTAATTCTAAGTACTTAAAAGTAAACAAAAAATATCATTATTTTTTTAGCTTCACCTCGGAACCTAGTGTTAAGTCACTCCATTCCCATTAAGACACTTCCTTCCCCCATTTTCCGCCAAATTTTAAACGCGTGTGGAGTGGCGAAACTCAACGTCACGCTTTGCCCAGTCACAAGAGCGGTGAAATGAAATTAACCAATTTTTAATTTCCTCGTCTGGGAATCGAATCCATAACCTGCCGCGTTTAACGTCGCCATTTGTGCCCCCGCGTTTCAATTAGCCTCCTTATATTTTTGGAAATTATATTATTTTCCTAACATTTATTTTTCTAACCTAGTATTACAAATTGAATTTACTTTTCAGAAATAATAAAGAAAAACATAGTCGAAATAAAAGCTTATTTCGTCCTTTTCCCTTGATCGTCATTTGTACTGCTGAAAAATATTTATTTGGCCCTAATAGGCGAATCCACTTGTCCATTTATCGAGCCCCTAATTGAATTACGTCGGATTGCCGGCGCTCAACGACGCAAATAGGGAATGACAAGTTAATGATGTTTAGAGAGGAGATTGGCCAAATCTGTCTGTGTGCGTACACTGATAGAGTGGTGCTTGAGTGCCTTTTGTATTTTACAATACATATATTGTGCTATTTAAACTTACTTACATATTGCTTCAGTTATAATTATGAGAGCTGAGTTTTTTTTTAACCTCGCGCCGTAACAGGCCAGTTTTCGAGACATTGAGTATCGAGTGGCGGAACTTATCACCGCACTTTGTTTTGATATCGGAGCGAGGGAACTTACCTTAACTATCAAACTTTCTGGTGTAATTTTTTCGTGACAATGTTTGGCGTGAAGTTTCGCCGCTCAGTACGCCTGATGAAAATGTCTAAATACAGACTAGATGGTGATAGGACGCTACAAAAATATACTTTCATTTGAAATTTGACTTCCGTTAACGAAAATTTTAATCAGTCCTTTTCTGAGCACGAATTGAGATATTTATAAACATAGGTAGGTACCTATAATATTTGGTTTCGGCACTTTTCATGCCACATCTATATATGTCGACGTTATGCTGAGGTATTTTGAGGTTTTTCCTTATTGTACTTTGGCGAACTTATTTGTATTTATTTTTGTTTCGTAATTTTTTATGAAAACAACTTTCCTGATTCGCTTACTTTTCCTTTCGGCTGCTTATCAATACGTTGAAATGAAACTGATACATTTTCTTTAGTTATTATAAAAATGAGGTTAATAATTTGACTGTTACCATAGATACAAAAAAATTATAAGAATGACAGCTTCACGCTAATTTCCGCATATAAGCAAGATGGGCAGAGGGGACGTGAGTGTTTTTTTTCATGCATTGCGTATTGAATGGCGGAACTTAACACCGTGTTTTGCCTAAGGGAGATTTTAATCAAATGTATCTCCGGCTATATATCCCCCGAGAAAAATCTGACAACGCTAATTCATATACTCTTGGTTGTTAAGTACATATACTTCTAGTTGTTCCCTACATCTTGCCAGTTAAAAGTTTTCACACAATGTCAATTTCCCGTCATCAATATCAATTTGCAGCTTGCGGCTTGCGCTTTATTGCATTTCGTTACTTCGTTAGCCGAGACTCGAGACTCGACTCGGGGACAAATTCAATAAATAATGGACGAGGTTGTCAGTGTAGCGACTAGCGATGCTTCTGAAACACTTTTAACCTATTTTGTGTGGAACTGTCGTCTGTAACCACTTACTGTTTATTTAGGATTTGTTTTAATTTGATTGTTATTTCTGTAAAGGAAGTACCTAGGTAGGTAATGTATTTTTTACAGAATAAATATATGAAGGATTATGAAAATATTAGAAAACTTAATTGACTAAAGAATACTTTACTTATAGTTATCCATATGACATATACCTACATGCTAACCTATCTATCTAAGTAAATAAATAAATAAATAAGTAAAAATTGTTATAATTATGTGCCGACACGAACGTTAGTCCCGATAATATATTTAAATATTTTAAGTATAATTGATACATACAATAAAATTGTAACTGATCGCTGTCTGACCATCTAAGATATAAGAGAAAAACTAATGTTGAGGGCAACAAAATACAGCCAAAGACGATTTTCAATAATTTTATCTGTCTGTGCGCGTATGTACGCTGTCAGAAACGGCTTAACCGATTTAATAAAAGATGTTTTATTTTTATGATTAAAAGAGTTACTTACTTATATCAATATTAAGTATATTGTTTGAAATAGCAGCTATTTTATTGATTTGATTCATGCTTTAGTTTACAATAGATATTGTCTTTAAAACAACAATGTTATTAGAACACGAATGCCATTAGTAAACAAGTAATTATGTAGTTTATGCAGGCGAAGCCGCGGGCGTGTCGCCAGTAAATGAGTAAAACACCTAAACCTTTTACGTTGAGTATTTTAGTCAATTAATGACATTTTGGTCAACAATTTAATCCTAATAAACGAGGGTACTAATACAATTTCAGGAGCACTCCGACGGGTCAACGACCCCGCGCAATGAGGACAAATCAGATGGACAGTCTCCCGCCGCTAATGAAGGTAATTTTGTATGTAATTTAATTTAATTAAGCCTAGATCAACTTCTTTTTTCAAAAAGGGAAAATTCGTAAAAAAATATTTTTCTAAAATAGACATAATATATCAGTATATAATATTTTTTTTATTAAAGGTGAAGGAGACAGCGAAAGGTGATGGTCAGCAAGCACGCTCCTAGACCGTCTCGCTCAGCGCGGGTTCGCGGCCGACACGCGTCTGGCTCTGCCCCCCACTGGTATGAAACATCTTTTGTTTACACCGAGATTTTTTAATTTCATAATTATCGACGATATTAAGACGTTTTTTAGAGAATTTAAGAAGAGAAGAAAACTTTAGAATGGCAAGTAATTAGAACGATTTTTTTAAATTTCTATAGCTATTAATTGAAAACTTTTTTAATAGGGGGCGACAAAGGAGGCTTTGTGAAAATTGAATACCCCGTTATTTATCAATGGGCATTTAAAATTCATAAATGCGTTCTTAATAACAACAATAACTTTGTCCATCTTATCTAATTCATTTACTGTGTTAACTCAGTTAACTAGTTTAACAGTGTGAATAATAACAATTAAATTATTTTTGTGTAGATGATGACGCTTTAAATTATTGCCATTTCTCCAGTTCGATGAGTTTATTCCGCCATAACACGCATTATGTTCAAAATGAACAGAAAGTGGAAAATATAGTATAAAACACAAAGTTATTTCTACCTACAACCTGCCTCCTGCCTACCTACAACCTACCTCTAACATCACAACCTGCCTCCAGGCTGCGCACGCTACCGGGAACTCTGCTACCGCGCGTCCCAAGCCCACACCCCCCTGTCAGGGCACACAGGCGCACCCGACGCGCACACGTGCACGTGCGCCAACTGCGCGCACCGCGCACCGCCGCCGCCCTGACCCGTGCCGCGCCCACGACCCACTGCGCGAGTGATGAATGCGTGTTACAGGCAGTGATTAGTGACTTTGAGGCTTATGTTCTATACGTTTTTTTTAGTTAATTGATACTTATGTGTACTTTACATTTTTATTTACTCATGGAACTTTAAAAATTTGAATATAGAACACATTCCATATATTGTTTTTATTATACCAATGTTGTTGTTCACGGGTGAACGACAGACATACAGAGAAAGGTTCACCAGAGCGAGTATAACACGCATATTATATATACATTCACATCTCATCTTAAATGTTATGTATGTTTTTATTAAAATACTTTTTATTTCATTCGCTTCGGTGCTTTTTTAATGACCATGTGTTCTACATCTTTGTCATAGTTTTGTTCATGTTTAATTTATGACAGAATAAACAGTGTTGCTAGCATCAAGATTCGAACCCAAAAAACTATAATCCAAATATGTTTATTATCTAAATATGTATATATTTTCAATGATTTCAGTTAACGGGGTAACACGAGATTTTTAATTCTGTACCATTCCAATATTAATTAAGAAAACTACTAAACAATGTGTATGTAAAGCTCCCTTCATTTACTTTTTAGTTTACAATTTCCTCAATTACACTTCCCAGTGCCTTGAAATTACTAATCCCTAAGATTTAAAATACCGATTTATAAAAAGCTAGAAAAAAGCATAAACCCCTGCAATAGATTTTTAATTATTCTATTTCAGAAATATTACACTTAAGTAGTTTAAGAAATTCAATGTACTCTGCTTTTTATATTTTTATGCATGTTTTAAGCAAGTTAAGCCAAATTATCGTAAAATAATGAAATTATTGTCAAATTAAATGTATCTGTCCATTATATTGCTACTATTAATTAATTAATTACTAGATAAAGCCTTATTAATAGAAATAATTTTAAAATATGACTTTACATAATTTATTTAGACATTCCAACAGTTGATTTCCTACATTCTAACAACTAAACCGAAAACTTTTAAAAAAATAATAAAGTATTAAATATTTAAAATAGAAGCTAACATAATTTAATTCAAAGTAGTAATTTATAGACAACTTATCCATACACAAATTTTAGGTTTGTAAAATATAAAAACAAAAACATATTCACATAGTTCCTTTTATATAGTAAATAGGCATACTCAAAAAGAGTGCTTAATTTTAATTCTAATAAAACGATCCTATATAAATTATGACCTTTAACTTGTCTAAATGTTTAAATTTATACGACATAATAATATATTACAATGTATATACTATATTTCATTAAATTAATGACTATGTAAATTAATATTTATTACATGATTCATCTATTTCGATTGTACTTACCCAAGGTCAAAAGTTTCAGAATAATATTTTATAAGTACTTATTATATTTAAAACGTTTCAAAAATTAAATTAAATATTCTTATTATAAAAAAAATATATGTATTGTTATTACTAAAATGAACTATTTATTATAATTTATAGTATATTATGTAAGAAAATTTATTAAAACCTAAGTGATATTTGTTTCTGGACAGCTTGAAGACAGTCTTGTACGTGAATTTAAAAATAAAAGTTAATATTATAAGTATTTTTATTAATGTAAACAGATATACAGTTGTCAAGTCGAGAGTGGACGTTTCAATGGAAAACTCTGGAAAATTTTACAATGTATCTAAAAGTCGGACGCGTGCGATTTCATCAATTTTATCACAATATTATTTGATATTTATAAATTTGATTGGAATTTAAAATGAAACAAAATAAAAATAAAATGGTACTGTTAAAAACAATGTAAGACAGGAACATTTTGAAATATAAAGCTCAATTTAGAAAGTTTTGGATATTTTTTTAAACATTACAAAATAGATCTTTTGAACAAATATACTACACGAGTTTAAAAAAAAAACAGATGGACCACTATAATATAATGTAGCTTGATATGTAGTAGTGCTTAAAATGAATAAATGCATTTTTCAAAACTTACATATTACAACAGTTTTACCAGATCCAAAGAGTCGTAACAACACAAGATATATCAAATTTGCTATTTCTCTACCATTTACAAGACTAAAAACTAAAAATACAGAGAAATAAGTAAAAAAAAAATAAAACAAGCAAACGATATATCTGGCAACACTTAACCCTATAAAAATTTGTACACTGGTAGGAAGGAATACACGATAGAAACTTGTATGGACGTGATTTGGTGAATTCTTATATCTATGTTACTATATTATAAACATCGAAAATACGACTTTACAATTGTAAAGAGAAATCAACCACTAAACGGTTGTAGAAATAGATTTAAATATGAAAAATACTTGTCAAATTTCCAAAATATCATGTTAATTTATAATTTTATCTAAACTGTAGATGTCATATGCGACCAAGAGGTACTTATTTAGTCATATCCATTCGTATGAACTTATACAGTAGCAACTAAAACTATTGAATTTCTACGTTTCTAATGAAACCGGCCGTCCACAAAATTAGTAGGTACACGAAATATAAACAAAAGTGGAAGGAGTCCACCAACTTAGTTATAAGAATTATAAGTTGATTAAAGTGTCGTAACCGTCTAGCTCGTGTTCGACACCATCTATACACTCAATGATTGCTTTCATAGAAAAAGTACATATTTTACAAATTTATTAATTAATATCCATATAAGATGGAATCTGCTTAGGTTGTAGTGTAGAGAGCTGGGTTATCTGTTCGATAAGCTCCTGCTAATTTATGCAAACGAATACCAACGTCGCTGTCTTTTATTAGTAAAAAGAAAGAGACAGCATTACAAATCCCCAAATTTATCAGGAACTTATCTAACAATTATAACACAGATCCAAAACAAACCACACTTTAGTCATATTAATAGACTCTGTATCAAAATACCTATTGCTTAATACGTTGGAACTGACAAGCCAGTTTTATTCAGAACCTTCCAAAGAGTGGTAAATTAAAGTGTTGAATGGTAAACAATATATGGTAAAGTAAGTTTAGTCATTAACGCCGATAGGGATGGTAAGATGACGCAGAGGCCGCACCGCCAGACCCGTGGTGACGCTTAGAGGACTTCTGGTACCCGTCTCCGGAGCCTCCTGTGTACTCGTGATCGTCACCTAAATTAATTAACTACATTAATTCGACGACCAAATGCACTAAACTATCAACAGCAATATATGAAAGCTTTTTTAAAATTGAAATTTGTCACTTGATTTACAGAAGAAATAGTATAGTAATAAAAAAAAACTTACCGCACCACGCACCTTCTCCACTCACCCAACGAATTATACTATTGGCAAATTACACTTCGTGATTTTACTAGCGATTGTAACCATATATCTAGATAGACTAAAAACTACACTAATTATACATTAAATAATGAAACTAATAACGTTTCAATTGCAAACAAACTAAATGTAACTAAATGAATGCTAACAATTTAACTATTTGCAGATTAAACACAAAGCATAATTTACCAACATAAGGATGTGTTATCTATGTGTTATTTCTACCTACCGGTGTTATCTAGCGCGAATTACTATATACGATTATTTTACAGGTATTTATAGATATTTATGTAATTTATAACCTGATGGTGTGGCAGATACGTCCGATATATTACAGTAAGACGGCTGTGGTGACGCCATGCCGGGGCAGAATATCATTGGCACCTGTATTATACGGGTTTTACTATTCTGTTTCAAGTAAAATCTACAATTGTTATGCAAAAAAAAATAAACGAAATGTTCGAAAGGATATGAATTCTACTGATGACTGACGACAAGCAAAAAAAAGATGTAGAAAATTAAACCAATATGAAACTCTGAATATTACTCTTTTTTAGTGAAAGAACATCCTTAATAACACAAAAATCATGTTAAGTGAAAAAAAAATAAGGCACAAGTTTGAGCTTTTAAATCGATATGAGCTTTCGGGAACTTATCGAGACGTTCCGATCGCGTCACTTAACGTGGCCACCGCGGCTGCTCGGGGACTTTCCCGTGACGCTGCCTACACCATCTCCAACACATTGCATTTATTGTTAAGTATTAAATAAAAATCAATCAACCTTTAAATATTGATATTAGAAAAAAATTGTTTGCTCTTTGTAAAATTAAAGTAACTATTTCCATTGCCAAATCTAAACTAAAAATCCATTTTAAGATTAAATATAGATAAAAGTTAGTATATATTTTAAGATACTTTACCGCGGCACAAAAGTTAATACAGGCATCCCTCGTATAACACGATTAATTCGTACCGTGCTATATCAAAACCGTGTTATACGAAACCAGGTATACCATACTGTACACCGTGTAGTATCGAGACCTTGTCTTGTGTTATATCGAAACCGTGTTATACGAAACTTTGAAATCATACAAATAAAGGCAATGCGTACCGTGTTATATCGAAACCAAATCTTAAGGTGTAAAATTTTATGATAGTTGAAATTTCGTTCCAAATATTACATAAATGAAAAAGGAAGTTACCTTGAAGTTTTTATTAAGAAAAATAAATTAAATTCAATTTTATGATAAAATACAAAAATTAAAAAATAGAACAAAAAATATATTCAAAGACTAATAATAATAATTACATAGTATAAAACAAGTAGAAACAGCTTATTGAACGAAAAAAAAATTAAAATTTAAAATGCATATTTTTCAAAATCGTGTTATACTAATATCATTTCTTGTATCGTGTAATATCGAAACCGTGTTATATTAGTCGCAATTCTTGGACCGTGTAATATCGAAACCGTGTTGTACAAGTACCGTGTTATACGAGGGACGCCTGTACATGCAATGAATTCAGAAGTGTACAGTACGGTATTTCGCGTAAAATAAGTGAGTAGCTACTAGTGGACATTAGTCGTGTAAGACTATTATTAAACAATTATTAATTTTCGATACTTCGATATTACGATATAAAAACAAAAATTATGATAACTTAGACACCTAAAGGGGTACACTACTCTATGGGATGAGGGGGCGACCATTAAAAATGCCAGATATATTTTGAAATTTTTGATTTCTTTTAATTATCTACGTTTTATAATGTCCTTAAAGTAGATATATATTTCATCATAAGATATCTCAAATATTTGCAGTGGTAATATTAATATTTTTTTAATTAATCAACCAGTAGTATTACTTAAACCATTAAGATAGAAGAAGCTTAATATTAGAAAACTACGACAAACTGTTTATTTTTTCCATTACATTACAAACTACATACTTACTTTACCAGTTAAAACTAACTCTAATATATACCCAAAATACCTAATATATTGAATAATGCATAATTTCTACTTCGAAAACCTTAAGTGTTATTTAGTGTGATAGCACTTTTGAGTTACATCGAATATTAAACGCACATATAATAAGCTTCTCGTCTTAATATTTTAGTGCTTTAACCGTAATTAACTAATTATCATTAGGTTTACATATGTTATGTTATGTTATAAATTTAAAAAGAAACAACAAGGACGCACGTGTAAGTCTATCATAATTTTTCTTTTTATATAAGAGCGTAAGGGGGGAGGTGCGCGCGCGCCGCCCGTGGCCCGGCACCGTGCGCGCTCCCCCCTCCCCCGCCCGAGGCTTAGGGCTAATTACATTAAATTACAACGTAGTCTTACTGCTTACCGTCGGCTAACAAATTAATTATAAATACAGGCGCCCGTAGTGGCCGTAAAGTAAAACTTATATATTGCCGCAAGTAACCATTATTTTATATTGTACATCAGTCGATAAGTTCACCTAACAATTTTTTGTATTCTAATCGATCGAAGAATTATGTACTTTATTCACTACAATATGAAAAAAATATGTATATATGTATATATTAAAAGTTAAAAAAATAATCAACATCGAATTTTTTTTAATTAAAAAACAGAAATAAATAACGACTTCCCTAAGTTTTATAAGTAATTAATGTTACAATTAACTGTAAAGCCCGTGCGATTTATTTACTTTAATAATATGCGTTCGATAATAATTACATTTATATCATAATAATAATATAATCTAGTATAAATACAAGGTTTTTTTTTTCATTATATTAATAATACCTGCATTGATTTAAAATAACTTTAGAACCGACTAATATAGTGACGTCGCCGGCGCGTCGCTAAATGCAATCAATTCGTACATTTACAGTACAAAGTAGAGAATAACTTAAAAAACGATTCCTGCTAGTCTAACGTTAACACTAGGGGTCACGTATATATAATATAATTAGTCAATTACGATCATAACGGCATTATCAATACGGCGGCCGCGACGGACGGACAGTCGACCGCGCGCGCCTGTTGTTAATATTATTATTTTTATATTATATTAATAATAATAATATACCAAAAATACACTTTTACACAAACATGTTACTACTATATGAATAAACATACACATATAAAAAACCGCGTACACTATTATTATATAAAGTAATACAAACAAGTCGAAATTGTAAACTACACAACAGTACTACAGTTAAGCCATGATCAAATATTTATTAATAAACATTATTTTTATTTTATTATATAATATAATATTAAGATACAGTAGGGTATAGTGTTAAAACTTACGCGGACGTCGCCCAGTGACGTCGCGGCCGACCAGAGACCACATTTGACAGACGGAGCCTCTTAACGAGTCTTACCGTATTTGTATTTTGCTAACTATTTTAATTAATAAATTCATCCAATATTTTATGTCTCTTCTCCTATATAATAATAATAATAATAATTAAAAACCCATATAAATAGTTTTATCAATTGATTTCTCACAATAATTTGCACTAAGTTTAATTATAAATGTTCAGTAAATCTAAAATTTCTAATACATATTATACCTTTATTTAAATAAATTATACTCTTTATTATGTTACTTAGAAGATTGCCACGATGCTTGATTACAAACTAACTTCATACAAATTGTTCCGAAGGCTGTCTAAGAACACCTTAGTGCTAATTCATTATCACTGAAAATAACATAATAATAAATCATCTCTATATTCACTTAACGCTTTGTTTAAGGCATCGTTTCCTAACATTAAACAGACGTGAGGACATTCGTCACTATCGGTGGTTGTGTATTAACCTACGCGGAAACGATAGCGGGGGGGAGGGGAGGTTGGGGGGACTGAATCTTACTAACGAGGAATGAATCAAAACAAATTAAACCTAACTTACATAGGAACGATCAAGTGAGAGAGTAGAGGAGAGCGGTAGGAGCGGACACCACTACACGTAACCTAGCTGCGGGGCGTAGAGATAGGCACCGACGTCATTTAACAATTATTATTTATATTATTTGAATATTACGTTAGAAGGTACAAGTTTCGTCTCCCTACATAATGATGTGTATTCAGTCGTGTGTAATAATAATATCCGCGTAACTATATGAACATCACATCGTAAGGCGTTTATTTAATTTTTCTCTATTTTTAGCATAAATTTTGTTACTCCGCACCATTCGCCGGAGCGAGTGCTCACTGATAAATAATTAAGTTTACTTACGGCGCGATCTTAAATAACCCTATGCTATACGATCAAACAATGCTTCAGTGCAACAACAACTCCCCTATCAAAACATCAATAACAGCCCCCCCGGGGGTACGTGTGTGGGGGGGAGAGCGGGGGGCGCGGCGAGCGGCCCCCGGCCGTCACATTACTTAGCTTATCACTAAAATTTTAATCAGTCGATCGGTCAAACGATTGATCGATATATAGTTACAGTAAAGGACTAACATTAAATTTAATCTAAAAATTGTTTACTTTAAATAATAACTCACTCTGGCCGGGGGCCGTTTGTTTGGCGATCACGTAAAAATTAACTTTACAATAGACATATTTAGTTATAGTTTAGTTAACAGTAGTTTATAGTATGTACACGTCCGCGCGAAAGGTGCGGTGCCTCTATACTAAGTGCTTGAGCGTCGTCACTTAAAACATACATCCTCTCTTGCTCGTCAACAATTTGGCAGGTAGAACTTCATTATTAAATTATTTATTTTATTCAATATTATAAACTTAAATATTGCAATAAAAAACTAAAATTCATATAAAAAGAAAAAAAGAAAAATTAATCATTACAATTACGAATTATATTTATTATACAGAATTGCTCCCTTTTCGAAACGTCGGGAAATTAAAAAATATTTAAATCACGTTCAGTCAATGTTCATTATTTCATTAGATCCCTAACGTTTTCCTAAGTCTAAGTGGGTGGTAAATAACCAAAAACTCTAATATTAAACATACATATCGATACATATACCAAATATTTATACAAGTCATTAGCTTAAGTTAAGTTGGTTAGGTAATTTTCCCTAAATTGGCCTTTGTTTTAACATATGGTCTGTCAAATGTGGCGGGATCGCCGCCGTGCACTGCGCAACATCACCTACGTCACCACCGACGCCATTGCGTCACTCTCATTAAAAGAAATCATTTTAAAAACGCGAAAACAAAATCATCGGACATAATGGAAAATATTAAAAACATTAAAAAAGGAGCCCACATCCAAAATAAAAGATAATAAAAAAGGCAAAGAAATTAAAAACTTTCCGTGTACAGAGATGTACACGAGCCGTTCGGAGCTCGCCGCGACACCGGGGGCCGTGCCCGTACTCTTATACAAACAACACTACCGTAGGTATATTATTTAATGTAAAACGTACTTTAAAATTTAATTACAATTAATTTGTTACCACTAAGTTAACGTACGCGTGTGGGTTTGTGTCAATGCAGTCGACGGAGTGTCTCCCTCTCTAGCTAATCTCTTAAAAACTGCAGTCAAACTAGTTATAATTATAATAGTAGATCGTCATTAGATTGCATTGAAGTTTCGGGCGCCGGGCGCGCGCGTGTGGGGGTGTGTGGAGGCGTGTGGAGGTGTGTGGAGGTGTGTGGGGGTGTCGGGGGGTGTGTGGGTGTCTATGCGGCGGGCCAGTCCTTGGCGCAGTCGCTGTTGAAGTGTTTGGGCGCGTGGTGCGGCAGGTGCACACCTGGCGCGCCGTGGTAGTCGCCGCCGTAGCGCGCGCCGCCGTACGACGAGCCCTGGCCCGCACAACGCGCACTCGTTAGCGCCCGCGCCCCGTATGCCCCGTCTAGTGCCCCTCTATTGCCCCGGGCCCGCCTAGTGCCCCTAGGCCCGCCAACACACCGGTCATTGTCATTATACTAGTACCTCACTTATATTTTTATCAGGGCACCAAAATGGGTAAAATAAAATATTGCCAATTATTAATGTTATAATTCACTAGATGGTCCTGTGAATCTAGATTTGGCAGATTGGTAACACTTATGATACTAAAAACCACCCCTAATGGCTGATCTTGCTAAGACGTGTGAACGTGTTACTTAGGTATAAAAACTTACTTCACAATTAAATTAATAGTTTGTAATATAATATTTTGCTATTTTTCTATTTATTATTAAAACAGTTCTTTTGGTCTATTTTTAATTAATAGAATATTATACACTAAGTGGGCGATAGCTACATGGTTTACCCAGTTCCTGAACGACGGCGGTTGGCGAGCCTTAGTGGTCCCCACGTAATGCCCCATAGTAAAAAAACTAGTGATAAATCTCTCTGCCGAGACACTAGACGAAGTATACAAGGGAGGTCTTATGATGTAATATATTTGAGGACCTATAGGGGGCCTATTCTTATCAGAACGCTAAGTGGCCTCCGAATCATCAAAAGTACAAAGCGTCACTACGAGATTATTGATTGAACACAAATAAAATAACAGCTTAATTTAGAATACATGTTGAAATTAGGCCACCTGCGTTGACAATCTAATGTATATAGGTTGATTTATCGTCGGATTATTCGCTTTTATTAAAAAAAAGAGTATACTTAAAAATGTAGCAGAGACAATTTCCAGAGTGGAGATAAAAAAAAATAGTAGATAAGAGTAAACAGCGAGTAATGGGACGATAAACCATAGGTATGGGTGCGCTAGACGCGTCGCACCGAAGCCTCCTTATGTCTCACGCCACATACTAAAAAATCATTGATTTTGTTTGTATATAAACTAAAAAGTATAAAAATATAAAGTGTACAAAACAAGCAAAATGTCCATTAATAATGAAAATCGGCTTCGGGGCGGCCGCGTGGCGCGCGCTCTGCTCTGGTTACAATAAACAGATTCGAATTTCATCTCTGAACACTTAAAGTACAGCTCTTAATATTATCGTTAAAATTATAGATATTAATGAACCTGCAACAATACGAGAAAAATCGTTGTTTTACTAATTTGTACTTTAAATGCCAATTTACATGTTGAGATGAAACAAAGCTATGTCATCTCGCTCTAGATTCTAGAGTGTAGGTAGGTAGGATGCGATGCGAACGATCGGAACGGAACTAAAGGGAAGCTTAGTCTGGTGCGGTGCGATGCCCGTCCATAGTGAGACCCCCTAGCCGCGACTACCCCGGCGGACCCCTATCTAATTGTCTTTGTGGAGGAGCCACTCTTGTGGGCCCTGATCGACCAACTGCAAAAGAAGAACACATGAACCACTCGCCGCAACTGAGCCAGCCATTGTGAGTAGCAGTGAAAGCGTGCGAGCCGACCCGCCATGAGGTGATGAGGACACTATGGACGCGGCTAAGACATCGCACGCGACAGCCCCTGCACGTGGATCGCAAACACTACACTCTACAGTACAACCAAATTGAGCTCCCTTTCTCACTCACTCACACGTCCATCACCAGTCATGTCAAATGTGTTATGAAAGAGACGAAAAGAAGAAACGTGTTATGAAAAGATTCATTCACTCATCCATTCATTCGGTTATGTAAAACAGGGGAATGGATGCCGGGAGGTAGAACGAAGCGATAATGTGATTTATGGAAGACAGTATACCAAAACCCATGTATTTAATTAAAGTGAATATTAATGAACACAATCAACATGTCAACTTGGCTGTACTTTGCCGTATCTAGGCGACTTTGGAAATTACTTTACGACAGAAAAATTTGAACAATCCTAGAGCTGAGACATATCTTCAATGTTTGCGATAAACAAATACCGAAAAGAAACTATTTGTAGAAAAATAATAAATATAATTAATTTATTTAAGTAATATCAAATAATACGTGGGTAGTTTCAATTCAGTATTTGCACCAACTGTTAATGTGGGAATATTAAATTTGAGGGAAAGCAAGCAAAATAATAGTATATTTATTATATTAAGCACCGCAACCTATTAGATCGTGTTGAAAATATAAATGACACATTTAAACATGAAGATAGAAAATATAACTTAATAAATAATTCATTATAGTTTCAACACAATTCAGTGAAAGTTATTCAAAATAAAACAACTCTTTTCCACACATTCTAAAATTAAGAATTCTTAGTGTAAAAAATTGCATGTAAAAACGAATATTGTTGGAGAAAAGTTGTTCATTGAACGACAAGCATGGGGATGAAGCAAAGCAATGCATTTGACATTAAAATGAAAACATATTTATTTATATCTAATACTACCCAGAGGATGAATGTTCTAGCAAACATAATATGTGAGCATGTTATATAGAACTAACTAAAAAGGTAAATGGTTCAAGCCAAGCAATTCCATGATGATAAAAAAATACATTTGTGAAATAATTCATATTAATGAATTTTTAAATAAATTATTGCACAAAGTAAAATACGATTTAAGGCTGAATTCACGTGATTGATTATTTATTGTGAACTTTATAAAATGAACTTGACCTTTAATCGCAATAAAGATGAAAGCGCATAAGAAATTTGTTTTAAAAATGTGAAGCACTTAAAAATAAATAAAAATATATCAATAAAATCATATAACAGTCCAAATGACATTTGCGATGATAGCTTAGTATTTATAATGAAATAATTATGTATCATATAATTTTTTTATTAACTTGATAGTATTATTATTCTATGTTTAAATATAATAAAAAGTATATATAATATGTACAATAACTAAGTTACCAACGCAATTGTTATAGAATGAGTGATTTTGAAATGTAATTTTGCGATTCTAATAAACGCCAGCTTAACAAACATGAAAAAATATCACATCAAAAGACTTGTACCTACATTAGATACATTGAAACTATATTTTAGCATAAATTGCAACAAAATATGTAACTTACTATCATTACTTTAACTTGGCATTTCCAAAATCACTTATTCAATTGAAAAAATAATAAAAAACGACATTATGTGAATACATTGTGTACTTTAGTGTAATGGCGACGTGTCACGCGGGTCGTGACCGTAATGGCGGCATTTACGTGACATGACACGCGGCCACTACACGAGTTGTGTGTGTATATTAGAGCATTTTTTATTGTAAACAATACTTTTTTCTCATTGAAATATTAAAATTTTGTCTTTATGATCCGAAATATATTATTAATCTTTCCTACATATTTTTTTAGTTGCAATAATTAATTATTGTTATATTATTATGACAAAATTTCATATGATTGATTGTTGCAGTATATAGAGAAGGATAATTGAGTTTTCTATTGATTCATACATATTTATCCTACAGTTACTGTTTTAAACAAATAACTAATCGAAAAGTGAACAAATTTTTACCCAAAAATAAAAAACTTACAAACTACACTACTATAAAATGCTCTATCATATATACACACAACAACCCTTTGCACCTGAGACCATTTAACCTCACATCTCAAACACAGAGATTTAGTACCCATACATAGGTAATTTCTCAAATACAAAGGGTCAAGTATTATAAGGGGTCGTCCATAAATTACGTCACACAAATTTTATTTTTTCTATTGATCGCTGTGACGTGACCCCAGTGTGACGTCACACAAAAAAATGTAAACAAATTATAAAAAAAATAAAATAAAATGTATTACGAAACTTTGGGAGGGAGGTCTCCCTACCCGCTCGACCCCCTCTAACATGTGACGTAACTCATGGACGCCCAAGTACCATATTCCACTCCTCAAGTAGTACAGACCAGGAGTTTGCAGTCTCATACCTGATCCTGCTGGTAGGCAGGCGGGTACTGCTGGTACGTGGAGTAGTCCGCCGAGGAGGACTTGGAGAGCGCGGCCGAGGACAGCGCGCCGGCCAGGGGCGCCGCGCCGGTGCCGGCGTTGCCGCCGCGACCGTACATCTCACCGCCCTCTGACAGCGGCACGTACGAGCCTGTGGATTGAGATCAAAATAATTACTCTAATTATATTAAATAAGAAACATTACTTTTGCTTACAATAATAAATTTTTATTTTGTCAGATATCTTGGCCTTAGTAAACATATTAATAAAACACCAGTGAAATACAGTATATGTATGAAACACAGATTTCGGCGTTGCGTTAAATATGTAGATCATTTTGGTAAATAACTGTTCTACAACAAACTTATTAGCCAAAATTCACACATTTTAAAATAAATTATTAATAATGATGTAGATTGGGTTTTTTATTATAATATATTTCAATGTTGTGCAATTTTCTTTGTAGAATTTTTTTTGTGCAAGTGTATTAATAAACTGAATAAAATCAACAACAATATGTATGTGTTTAAAGTAAAAAAGTGCAGTTAAATGAATATCCGCAAGTCATAAAAAAAGCTCTCTCTCTAATTATAATATTAAAGAAAAAAAAGTGTCTGCAAGTGTGTCATAATAAAACATGTCTAATCTATCTCTTTGTGCATCAACTTAAAAAAAAACAGAACAATATAATCATAATATCAATAAAAAAGTTTTCATCTGTCTGCCTGTCTCTGTGTCCCATAGTAATATTAGATATAAATCATACCATAGACAGCGGAATGTGAGTTCTGTGGCATATCTATGTAAGACGGCACGGACAGGAATACGGTAAATAAGTAATTTACCGTATTCCTGTCCGTGTGTCACATAGCAAGTTAATATTTTATGTATATGTATTGTACCAGAGCCAGTGAAATTAAGACTTTTATAGTTAGGAGCGACAATCTACATAAAACATTCATATATGTTCATATATAGTAAAGTTATATGAAAAGCTGTCTGTTGGTGTATCAACTAACAAAAATATCATCTATCTGTCTGTCAGTATATCTATCAAAGTATATTTATACATGTATCATCCCAGAGCTAGTGAAGTTCGAAGTTTTGCAGAAGATATAATGAAAATATATACATGACAAAGTATTAAAAACCATCTTGACTAACATAAAAAAATAAAAAGAGCAATAACATCTTAACAATAATAACAACAATAACAAAAAAAATCGTCTGTCTGTCCTTGTGTCACTTACATCAGTATTACCAAAGCCAGTGGAATTGAAAGTATTAATAAAATATTAAAAACCGTCTTATTCTCTATGTGTATTCACTATTATAAAACAAATGAAAAAAAGCAATAAAATTATAATATCAACAACAAAAAAGTTTCTGTCTGTCTGTCCATCCTTGTGTCACAAATCAATATTACACAAGCACCGTACCAGAGCCAGTGGAGTTGGAGTTCTGCGGCATGCTCCAGTTGGTCCAGCTGCCGCCGGCCGACGCGCCCGCGGGGGCCGAGCTGTAGTTGGCTGTTAACATAACACAACTACATTACTCTTTTTTATTTATTTACTTGGATATCTTATTTAACTGGCTATGGTTTTAATACGAGTTTTTACTGGCTTTTTAATACTAGGGCAAACGGATCGTTATTAACAAAACATGACCGAACACTGTCAAAAATATCATTCTGAGCATTGACATAAAGAAAATTATTTATGTTTTTAATATAGGTTTTCATCCGGATATTACTAGGGTTGACAGTGACTATCAACATGGTCAAACACTGGCAAAATATATGAACATTTTGTTTATTTTCATTGACACAAGGAGACTCGTTATTTAGATTTTTGTTATAGGTTTTTACTGGCATATATTAATTTAACGCGGGTTTTTTAAGGGTAGGTACTAATTTAATTTGGGATTTCTATACAATTTTATTGCATCTTTGTGTTAGTGTGTGGATGTGTGTGTGTGTGTGTGTGTATGTATGTTGTATGTTGATATAATGATAAAATCTAACATCAGTGTAAAATACATTTTGAAAATGTACATTTCAATTCAATATATAATGAATAGGAAATAATTTTTCATTCAAATTGTAATACCGTTCAGAATATGACACTAATAGCAACAGAATAGGCATCAAGTGTATCCTGCTACCTGCAGGAAAACGTGAAGCTAACAAACATTACATATTATTACATTACTTAAAAAATATGTAGCAAATTTTGTAGACTCACTTATTCATAAGAACAATGAGTATATGCTGATTTGCACATTAATTTCCCACAAACATCTGAACGTACCAACGAAAAGAAACTTTCTAGGCACTGCCTGGATGTGGATATACATTTATTCACTGTATATTCTAAATGACGTCACTATTTTTAAATCTTATTATTATTTTTCACTATTTTTAGCTCGTAGTCGTTAAAATTTTCCTACTATGGTCTAGCTTGTTTTTATAAGCAGCAACGCTCAATAGCGATGTCAAAAATTATTACGCATAAATTATTATGATGAAATATATAATTATGAAATGATGATATAAAATGAAAATAATTATATTTATGAAAATTAATCCAAATGAGAAAATTTTGCTTTACGTTATATCCCGAACTAGCGGACGCGCGCAGCTTCGCCCGCTTATTTGCACCCTTAGGGGTGAATTAAAATAAACCACGAAACATGTGTTCAATGAAATATTTTTAAGAGTCTAAATTTCAAATTTTATAAAAATCGGTGGCGATTTAAATGTTTTTCCATACAAACTTTCACCCCTTATTGGCACCCTTAGGGGGTAAATTCTAAAAAACCGTGAAACACGTGTTCAATTAAATACTTTTAAAAATCTAAATTTCGAATTTTATAAAAATCGGTGCCGATTTAACTTTTTTTCCATACAAACTTTTAACCCCTATTTTACCCCTTTAGGGTTTAAATTTTTCAAAATCCCTTCTTAGTGGATGTCCAGATTACGAAAGTAAACATTTGTCCAAATTTCACGTTTCTCCCATCAGCGGTTACGGCTGTGCGTGCGTCTTACCTCAGTCAGTGAGGACAAGTCCTTTTATATATATAGATATAGCAAAGTAGACAATTTGTCTAATTTTGTAGACGTTGCGTGTTTTTGGCGTAAGATTCAACACCGCGACTTTTTTCCGTTTCCTTACTAAAAGGAGCAAGGAAATGAAAATAAATCATTCCTTCGAATGAGAATCAAACCTAAAATCGTCGCGTTTACAGCGTGCGTCATGTAGGCTCTGTCTGTAGGGTTCTCGGAAAAATTCTTCTGTACTAGGCTCACATCATCACGCTGAACAACTTTTCATATAAACATTTTCATATAAATGTAGGTTCATATCATATTCCTCATATTTCCACATCAGACCTTCGTTTGTGTACGTCAATATAAAGTGTTGATTATGTTGACATACGCAAATTTTTTCTTAGTGTCTCATGTGGCTTAGATAGATTGTTAGACTTTCAACATGTATTTTACTTTCAACTCTTTAAATTTTGTAACATTTTCTATTACCGAAGAATACTTTGGCATCGTGAAGTTTTAGTGGATATTACCAACGGTTTACATTTTTCGTCCTAGAGCGTCACATAATCATAATCTACTAGTAGCCACTCGGCCATATATATATATATTCAGTATAATAAAAAATAAGTAACTGTAGCGTCCGTAACACTGGCAATGGCGACGTCGCGTGCTGTGTGTAGTCTTTGAAGATTTGTCCAAACAAATAGAGAATAACCTGTATAAAACCAACAAAAGCCTCCATGATTGTAGTCAGTTGCACTAACCGTAGCTGCCGTAGCCCTGCGCGGGCGGCTGCGCATGCTGCGTGTAGTTGTTGGTGGCAGGCCAGGCGGGCGCGTGCGGCGGCGCCTGCGGGGCAGGCGGCGCGCCCCAGCCTTGGTAGTTGCCGGGCGCGCCTGCGCCGCCCGCCGCGCCGTAGCCCGCGTACGATGTCTGCCCGGCACCCGTGCCCCAGCCCTGGTACCTGTGCACGCACGCAACACGTCAGTATACTCCACTATACCCTACTATGTATGCGCCAAGTCAGTAGTTTCGACTATTGTTGTTTTAATGACCTTTGTGTATTCTAAATTAAAATATACAAACATCACTAAAATTTTTCGGACACAAATATTTTTAATAAATATTGCACTGTTTTAAAATATAAACTATTTCATTTCAAATACTGATCTCCCATCTACACAAAATATTATTAGTGGCACTCACATAATAATTTAATATCCATTGTGCCTCTGGATGAAATTCATGTGGGCATCACACCTTCCATAATACGCAATACAATAAGCAAAAACTATCTTACTCTTGCATAATACGCGCGTATATCGACATACATATATACCACAGATCATGTTCATGGGAATAAGCTACAAAAAAAACACATAACTCACCCTTGCATAATATTCGGTGCACCCATGGGCATATTAATGGGCGGTCCTCCCATCTGCCCGTTGTGCCCCTGGATGATGTTCATAGGGGCAGCTTGCGGCGGACCCCACTGTCCAGCTGCGGGGGCGTCCCCGGGAGCACCGCCCATGCCGCCACCACCCATACCGCTGCCGGCCGAGCCGAGTTTACCGGAACCGTCACGAGGCTCCGCTCGCTTGATCTCCACCTGCGTTGGGTTTTTGTAAGTAAATTAAGAGCTACTATTCTCCTTTTATACAGCTCCAATATTTAAAGGTTCCATCGAAGAGATTTTTTATTATTTCTTATTTTGTATGTTATGTGCACTTGTAATTTGTGTGTGCAATTTGAGCAATAAATAATATTTTGATTTTGTAAAAGATTTGACATTAAGTTTATTTCTCACTTATAAACGACACTGAAAAAACATTGAATGAATTTGTGACTAATATTATTAAATGGTAGTGAAAACTGTATTAATTTAAAATGAAACAAAAAAAAAAAAACAAAAAAATTAAGTCATTACATTACAATGGTAATTATCAAAATATAACCATTTAAGATAATTAAGAATTCATTATATAATTCTAAGCTGATTAGTGAATGAATAACTTTCATCTAATTTCATTGAGGCAGTCATAGCTCAGCAACATGTGTGACTGAAACAATTGTGGGTTCAATCTCCACTCAGGGGAACGAGTGGTTTTCGTTTCCTCACTCTGGTAAAAAGGACTGAGCGGAGCATTGAGCTCCACCATTTAATCTATATATATAAAATCGAAAGGTCACTCACTCATCACGAAATCTCAGAAACTACAAGTGCTAGGAATCTCAAATTTTGCATAGGAGTTATTTATAGGCCGTAGGTGCTCGCTAAGACGGGAATTTGCAAAATTCGACTTCTAAGGGGTTGTTTTTGGGGTCGAAAGTTTGTATGAAACTTCGTTACTACAAATGCTAGGAGTCTCAAATTTTACATAGACGTCACTAGGACGTAGCCATGGAGACAGAAATTAATAATAACATAGTTCACGCGGGTGAAACCGCGAGCGGGCCGCTAGTATATATTATAAAGCTAAAAAAAAACAAAATTGTAGCAAATTTTGTAGACTCACTTATTTATAAAAAGAATGAGTATATGCTAATTTGCATATTGCTTTCCCACAAACATCTGAACGTACCAACGAAAAGAAACTTTCTAGGCACTGCCTGGATGTGGATACACTAATATATCATGTATAATCTATACATCGTCACTCAATTAACAACAAAATTGCCAAGGCGTCCAAAACTCCTCCTATTCACAATCACCATTGATAACTTTGTAAAATGCCTAGCCCCTTTAATATATATATAGTTAACACTGTATTAAAATAAACTAAAATAATAAAAATATATTTACCTGTTTCCCATTGAGGTTGATGAAGTGCTCTTGAGTCACTCTCTCTACAGAGATTTCGTCTTCGAACGACAGGAAACCGAAGCCTGTAAGCAATTTATGATACTCTCTCATATCCCAAGGAATCAAATAATATTTTAAATAGATAAATATAATTAAAAATTAAATGTCGTAGCACTGCGTCACAGCATCTAACTGTAAATGCTAGTTATGAGTTCGATTTATTACCTCGTTGTAGTAACGAGATAAGTGTATTCTATACAATTATGCAGAAAGTAGGAAACAGCGTGTCTTAACACTAAGTTCCCACAGACCTGCAAAGCTAGGTGCATTATATGGGATACAGCATGAAGCTAAAAAAAGATGTAAGTAAAAAATATAGCAAACTTTGTAGACTTTCCAGTTAATAAAAAACAAGAAGTTATATGCTGGTCTGCATTTGATGTTCCACAAACATCTGAACGTACCCACAACAAAAAGTTGATGGCACTGCCTGGATGTGGAATTCTCCTTTTTAAAACAGAACTATTAACTTAAAAATATACAACAAAAATAGTAAATCTATTTCTTTATCACAACCCTAGTACAAAATTTCGTATTTATAAATAAAATTATTAATTTATTATAATTAATTTCATTTACCGACCATGGTCATAATCGTCAGTGTAATAAATGATTTTTTTTCTATCTACAATTTAACAAATAAACCAACTTACCTCTAGACTTCTTCTTCTCCTGGTCGTACATAATCACCACCTCCATGACTTTGCCATAGCGACCGAAGAACACGCGCAAGTCGGTCTCGGTGATGTTCGACGGCAGACCGCCGAGGAACACCTTGGGGTAGCCACCGCCGCGCTTGGGCTTCTGCAAGGTGCGCGGATTGCAGGGCTTCGGATCGATCGTTCTGGAATTTTCGGGTTCATTAATATATTTTAAAATCAAAAATTGAATCGTAAATTACGCAGAAATTGAGCAGTATCCGTTCTACAGGAAGCTACCAGATTAAAATATAACACAAAATATGGAATTCAAAATCGAAAGTTAAAGTGGCTATCGTGGCATAGCGTCTGATGGTTTTTGGGAACTGTCAGTAAAAAAACAAAGTAACTAAAAATTTATTCTCAAAGTGTGTCTGGCAACGCTGATTTATTTCCTACTAAGGGGAATGAATTATTTTTATTTCCCCACTCAGGTCGACAGACAAGCGGTGTAGAGTTCCGTCTCAACACGCAATTGCGCAAAATTTGGGTAAGCAGTGTCGTTTTACTATAAACTACAATATAAATAAGCTGTACATTACACTAGTAATATGATAAGTTACAGATCATCAGAAAAACATATTGATATATGAAACACGTGGTTATGCATTTTGAGGTTATACCGTATATTGTACAATCACAATCTTTTATAACATTCTACGATTACGTCTAACATAAACTTCTATAAAATGCTCAATCGACCACATATCTAAGAAATTTTAATTATTATTATTATTTATAGCTTCACTCTGTATCCCGCACATAACTAGGCGGAGAGAAGCTGGGAACTTAGGGTTAAGACACCCCGTTCTCTTTAAGCCACTTTCTTTCCCCGCTTTCTGCCAAATTCTGGAAGTATTGCGTGTTAATTGACGGAACTTAACGCCGAATTTAATTATATTAACAATTAATACTTAAAGTTTGAAATCAACAATAGTACCTACTTAACAATCGCTATCTAAACATTCCAAAACAAATATGGAATATATTTCGTTTCTTTGTTTAACTCAAGTTAAGCACTTGTTCAAAGGTTAGACAGTTACCTTCAACATTGATATCGTAAGTTACAATTACAATATTTTTGGAATATATTTTAGATTAATGTTTTGTTTTCAGGTTCATACATATCCTAAATATCAAGGAAGGCAATAGGTTCAGACACTCCATTCTCCACTTTCTAATATTCTTAAAGAGAAACTGCATATTGAATAGTGAAGCCCAACTAATAATCCAGTGGAAATCGAATTCAAAACTATCGCATATCAGATTCTTCACCATTGGGCGATGTAATCTATGGAAAGACGAAGCGACACAAATAAACAATAAATATATCAAATCAAATGAATCACAGGCCATCTTTAATTTCTATATTTTTAAACCACAAGGTCTGTCTGATCCTACAACTACGAACACGGGCGGAAGGTCGAACATTCTTTCATGTGAAACGTTAATTATTTTGTTGATTCTTATAGTTTTAATAAGCGATTTAACATTATATTAGTAGTAAAACAATTTAAAGTGAACTGTTTAAAGATGTCACTAACCGCATCATCGTATATTTGAAGTTGAAACGTCAATCCGCTATCAGGATTTAATATCTAACTTTTAGTTTAATTAGCTGTTTCCTTATATGGTCAAAATACAAACTATGGCTATAGTTTCCTCTTTATTTAGGTTCCCTATCGGAGAACTGAATCAATGGGAATATTTTGGTCATCCCATAAATAAAAAGCATTTATAAAAGGAAAAAGTGTTAAGACTCTCTTTCCCCAACTGCTCCGCCCAATTGTGTATTGAATCGCGGAACTCAACACCGCACTTTGTTTCCACCCGAGCGGGAAATTGAAAATATTTTAAATATCCCGCAAGTGAAGATCGAACTCACAACCATCAAACTATTCAAAGTCAAACGATGTCGAAATGAGCTGCGACGGCCTATTAATTGCTATTAATATTTAAAACCGTCACATCATAAAATATAGATTAACGATCTCCAATACTATTAATAATAATCAAGTTCTAAATATCTTTCAAACTTGTCTATACAAGTATTCGAAGTACCGGCGACAAATGACCAGTGAGTGATAACGAGACAATTTCGACACCGGCTGAGAGCAGTTCGAGCGACTCGTATGATCACTGACGTGGGCTCCTATCGCGATTTTATATTAGCAAACTTTTATTTTTAATAGTAATATTAGATAATTATACAATAGACCAAAACATATTAAGACTGAGTAAACATTTGTATTTAATTACTATTGACAGGATTTTAATGACTTTGGGAGGCTTATACTGTGCATCACACACTGGACAAGATGGCGACCCTACTCTACCCTCATGTCAATTATTTAAAAAATATGTACTTTTAAAAACTTGTTTACTATTATATTACTAATACATCCCAAGTTTAACGAATAAAAAATGCAAAATATAAAAGCAACAATATTTTGGCCGTTTATTTGAGTTTTAATTTTAATAATCATAGGACATTTAAATATAAGATGACCGTCTTTCGCTTCGCAGCAGATAGAACAAAATCCTTGCTGTAAAATGTAACCTATTAGGTTCATCTTTTCATCTTTTAATTTTATTAACACGTAAACATAAATTTAAAAAACCTACTAAAAAGAAAACTTTGGTTCTATTATCTAATTTTATTATTATTGAAGCTACAATACGGCAACACTCACAAAATGGCGTCGAATTTTTTGCTAAATCTTGATCCGAGATCGGCATTATTTTGCCTACTGATGACATTCTATATGGGCTAAAGAAGAGAGCGGGACTTTCCCGTTCCGATGTGACTTTCACTGATCTAATCTTTCACTAGCAACATGTCTGTTAAATAGAACTTGGAATGCAACTTACAACTATACGATATCATTAATTTAATAATTATATTAATATCATCTTGCAAATTGTTTTTTTTTAGGATCCTGGACATAGAATATATTAAAAATGTTTCTATTTTCTACATAAGGAAGAAAGGCACCCACAGAGAACATTCATTAAAACACTCCCTTTCCCCATTTTCTACCGAATTTTCGAAACATTGCGTGAGTGGCAGAGCTCAACAATTCGCTTTGTCTCGTCAGCGACGATAAAAATATCAAATATTGCATTCCCAGGAATGGGAATCGAACCCAATGCAACCATTAAAAAAATATATATATCTCTTCTGTGGCGGGAGTTTAATCTAGTAAAACGCATTTATCGTATAAGTACGCTATTAAACAATATAAAACTTGGGATGTACATTATAAGTTGTCGCAAACTTTGTAGACTAGCTTGCTTATGAAAAGCAACAAGTATATGCTGGTTTGCAGTTAATTTCCCACAAACATCTGAACGTGACTGCAACGTGTTAGTTGAAGATACTGCCTGGATGTGGAATTACATTAATTTAAAATATTTATTTTATTACATACAGTTTACATGATGTACGAAAATAGAAACATTTTTAATATATCATTCAATTAGGTTTCAGCTGCGGCTTCGCCCGCGTGGTTAATGGAATTAAAGTTACATTAAAATAAATAGATATAATAGATAAAATATATTCTCTATAGCCGTATTTTCGCCTTCGTCAATAAAATAACTATTTAATACAAAAATATTTTTTCAATTCGGGCTAGCCGTTCTTGAGATTAACGCGATCAAACTAACAAACTCATCAATCTAACAAATAATTTTAGTATAAAAGTAAAGACATTAAATGTAAAATAAAAAAAGAAAGCAGCGATATGTGCCATTAAATAATACATATTAATTTGTGTAAATTGCTTGCATAATTTCATACATTGTTTTCTATTATACAAACTTTTTTAATCTCAACGGCGCCTTTTTGCTTGGCGTGTTTGGTGTACAGACTACGGTATAATATAGTGAGAAATAAATTAGTTCTCTTCGTATAAAATTACAAGGTCTGTAGCGGAACGCTATTTAAAGAATTTGAAAATATGGCCATCATTGAAAAAACATAAGCAAATTGAACTACATCTAACTTAAATGAACAATTGAATGAATTTACATAGAAATTACATCTTTAGACAAAACGGGAAAATAAACAAAAAATCAAATAATAGATTTTCAGGTGAAAGCTTTAAAAAAACTTACATATCATTCTAAAAACCAAAAAAAAAAAAACAATTTCCAATAATATAATACAAAAAATTGGCACTGTTTACACACGTGTTGCCCATCACCACAAAGTATTTAGCGTATAGAGTGCAAACGAGCGCGAATCGCATCCAACCGGGTCACACACGCACGGCGGCCGGGCTTGTATCAAAGGTAGATATTAAAAACCTATATTAGTATAGCATATTATATTATACGGGCAAACTATTGTTGGGATTAAAGTGCATTAAGGTAATCTATATTTAATACCAACAGTCGGATAAACTCGTTAATGGTATATCAGTGATAATATAATAAATGTCAACGTTTTATTTGTCAATTTCGTTGAGTTCTATTCGTATGTATTTATTTGTGTACGTTTGTATTACTAGCATTTACTCGCAATAACTAAGATCTATGTCACAAGTGACACATTCAGTAGCTAGTGGGTTCATATAATATAGCTTACGATAGCCTTCTTTGATAAATGGAGAATCTAACACAAAACTTTCTTTCAATTTTAACCAGACTAGTTCATGATTTTAGCGCGTTTTAACAAACAATTTCTTTTACTTTATATAATAATCTCAAAGAAGTAAACATGTGCTATTTTTATATTAACCATAATAAAAACTGGTCGGGACATAAAGTTTTATTACAATTTGCAGAGTAGTTAAAGTTAAAGGATGTTAACATCCCTCGGAAACTATTGATTTTTTAAGACACCCCTATGGTTTCATTACATTAGGGGATAATTGTTACCAGTGAAGAAGTATGAAAAACCTTGAAAAACTAAAAATATATTATTTCTACTAAACTAAACTATCATTTTCTTGACTCCTAAACATGTATTATATATTTACAATTTTATAATTGATTTTGCAATGCAAATTTTTATAGAGTACATAGTGTAGTGTATATTGGTAGTAAATTTTTTATTGACTGCTATAGTTATATTGAATAATAAATTGGGTGTTTAAAAAGTTTAACATTAATATTTAAATTATATTTGAATAAAAAAAACAACCCTACACC
Organism: Heliconius numata; assembly: GCA_016802625.1. NCBI lineage: Eukaryota > Metazoa > Arthropoda > Insecta > Lepidoptera > Nymphalidae > Heliconius > Heliconius numata. The sequence continues at coordinate 108,130 of JAEBDU010013235.1, forward strand.
CATATAATATGAAAAAAAATATTAATGAAGCTGCTACTCTAGTTTATTTTTTAAACCAATCTTGTTACCAACATTTAATCTTGATTAAAATAATCTTTTATATTATCTTAAAAGATACCATATATACTGTAACTTTACAAACAACTAAAATATGCAGCCTATCAAAGGAAGACAAAGCCACCTTCACTAAATCACCTAAATATACATATATTTTTTTTTAACAAAATTATTATTTATAAATATTAATTACTGTAAATTTATCACTTACCTCTAAAATAACCATATAAATTACACAAAAAAAAATATACACACCTGCCATCAAGTTGATGGGGTCCATTTTGCAAAACCACATTAACTAAAGAGGGTTCTGCGAATGTCACAAAGCCAAAGCCCCTGGAGCGACCCGACTCGCTGTTCTTCATCACCACGCAGTCTATCACGTCACCATATCGTGAGAAATACCGCTGCAGGTTCTCTTGAGACGTTTCCCATGATAGTCCACCCACAAACAGTTTTCTGTGTAAATTAAATAAAATTATAGCCTTAAAATATGATCTTTTTTTAGCTTCATGTTGTATCCCACCAGGATAGGTAAAAGGAACTTAAGTGAAAAGATGCTATTATGAGTTTAGTGACACAAGTTATGATAAAAATTCCTTTGAGAGGTTTGAAGCTATAATAACTGTTTACAGTTGAATGCTGTGTCGCTTACCACAACTGCTTGACTTATATACTTTTATATGTAATGTATTATATTTACTTGCTATATTCCACACAATTTTCAAATAGTCAACAAGAATTTGTTCAACTTGTTGCTTTGGACTAACTGCTTGCCAAAAATTGACTAACTGTTACCTTGAGATTGGAAATCAAATGCAACCTACACAATATGTATTTAAATTTATGCTTATAAAAGTAGCAATATAGCAGTACTATTATTAGTATTTCTTTTTTAAATATTATTCCTTTTTTTTGTAAATATAACATGCTGCACACAATGTACACTAAACAACATGGTATTTTTACAACTTTGAAAATTATGATCTGTAAAATGTTAAAAAAAAATCTATTTTTTAGGGTCAGGTATGCCAGCCAGCCTTGTACCATACATACTATAAATTGGTTGACAATTTTTATTCAATTGACCCAAATACTTAAGTCATCTGCCATTATCTGACCATTGTGTACATACAATAGGTACAGTGTAAGATAAAATATTATCATAAAAAAACTTATCAATATAATATGTCGTATTATATGACTAAATTTTTATAAAATTTGTCAGCCACCTAAAACGTATGAAAAAAAATGCCTGATATATAAAAAAATTAAAAGTAAGGTGAAAGATATGATCTCATTTCAATAAAACAAGTATTGAATCGGTGAAAGTAACATTCTCTCGAGTATAAAAAGTAATTGCTAAAATGTCATGATGCTTTTTTTATAGATTTAAGTAATTATAACCTAAGAATTTTTAAGTGAATATCTAAATTGTGCGAACTAGTAATACAGAAGCGTGTTTTTAGGTTAGTTTTAATTGTTGAATAAAAACAAAGTATGTAAACTAGGGTTGTTATTACAAAAAATGAGCACGATAGCTACGTGTGACTTGACGTGAAATGTTGGAGGGCGATGCGTCAATGAGTATTGACGAAGCATTTCTCAAATACATGAATATACTTTGAATTTATGTAAACATACAACAAAATCGGTTGTATCAGCAAATTTAGAAAGAAATGCTTTACTAGCATCAGCAAAAGTAACCGTATGCAAATGAATCAGCATGTTTTAGCACATTCGCTAACGAGATTGAGCTACGCGGCATTTCCAACGCCGTTCCATTAACCTCATTAATGAAATCAAAAATATAATTTGTATAATATATCTTTAATTTAGACATGCCGACGACAATGTTAACCATAAATTACTGATAAGAGAAAGCCATAATTAGTCACAGAAAGGTTATTATTACGTATTGCGACGTCTCCGCGTACCTAGATTTTTGAAAGAACGATTATATAAACAATTTACAGAAAATATTTGCAAGCAACAATCCTACAATGTTAAAATTTGGTATTATGTACGATAGGAAAGTAAAGCTGCCATGATCGGTACACGCAAGTCGCGCGACAAGGCTTGGGGTCGGTGGCCGCTCGCCGGTAAAAGGCTAATTAAGTGTACTTAATTTTTGCCATATCCATTATTACATATTAACGAAAGCTCTTGATATTATGATAACAGCAGAATTTCATTTAACAACGGTATAAATTTAAGCATAATCAAAGAGCCTTGCTGGCTAATCGTGAAATGCGACACACCAAGCGAACATGTAGTTTGACCTATTATAGTTAAAACACTTAAAAATGCACTGATGTTATACATAATTATTTAAAAATGTGCTTACCCCTTTTCGTCATCGTCCATGTCTGGATTCATACGCATAACTTATTACTAATTAAAAATAATGGTTGGCACCGGTAAGACACCCAAACCACACAAGCACAGACCCACACGAATGATTATGGCGGACCAACCACATCCGCTTTCTCAAATAAGTCATGGAAGGAGGAAATAGTCAAATCAAAAACTTCATCTTAATTATAAAATATATTCATCTATAATTTGAGTACAATTGCTTATTAAAAATATATATTATAAATTAAAAAAACTAGAGATATGAAATAAGCGTTAAAGGAGTATTTTTATAAAATAAAAGATTCGGAATGATTTCAATTTTGTATAGTTTATATTTTTCAACGCAAGATGGCAAGTATTATATGTTGCCACATTGAAAAACACTTAATGGTAATTTTCCATTCACATTTAGTTCCATGTCTTCATAATTTCTTTAGCAGACACCGTAGTGTTTTTGTATTTTTTTTATACTGTAACTTTGTAAAAAAAGGCTGAAAGCTTAAAATATTTACATACTCTACTTGCATAAACCGATCGAAAATATTAATATAATTTAATCTTATCTTTTGCCAAAATTAATCTTAAATATTGATAACATAATATGAAATACCTTGGTGTAAGCAATCAGAGGAATTATTTTAAAAAAGTGTTGTAAAATTAAAATAGTAATAGTTTTATATATAATGGTCTGGGATACATGTAACGTTACTTTTCATAATGGAACTAATGGCATATTTTACACTGGTGATATTGTCACAGGATTAATAACTCTCGATATAAAACAAATATGCAAAGTAAATCGTAAGTTTAAATTACTTTTGTTTAGTTAATTTCACAAATATGTTCTTAATTCAATTAAAATATTTTAGAGATTGAAGTAAATGTAAAAGGTATAAGTAAAGCAATGTGGACAAGACCTTCACCAACAGTTCCGTATATAAGAATATATTCAGAAAAACGGGAAATTTTTAGTGTTTTAATCGATGTATTTCATGATGTCAATCGTAAGTATGCCCTATATTTGAAATTATTAAATGAAACTTATTGATTATTTATTCAAGATATTAACAAAAAACGTGAGATTAACTAGTTTTTTTTTGCAGATACAACTATCCAACCAGGGTTATTGAGTCGTCAATTTCATTTTATGTTACCGTCCGACTTGCCACCATCTCACAAAGATTCTATTGCCAAAGTATCTTATACGATAACCGTTAAAAGCAAAGGTACCTTGACATCGAAGAAGAATAAAATTTTATTATTTATTAATAATTATGTAAATTTAACTCATGTTGAAGAATTAAAGGTTGTATTTTATCGATCACTAAATAAAAATATAAGCATAATATTGATTTTTTGTATTAATATTTATAATTTTTTTTAGATACCGCTGATTTACGAAATGTCCAAAACATTTGGAGGATCTTATTTTGTATTGAATTTTAAAACGTATAAAAGTTTTTTATGTAATGAAGTAGTAAAATTTGAAGCAATTATAAGAAATGAAAAGAAAATCAATGTAAAAAAAATTACAGCTACTTTAATTCAAGTAAGTTGATTAGAAAGATGTGCTACCTCAATTTTTATTCGAATTCTAAATTAATATTTTAAAATTTTAGAAACTGGATTACAGTGTTTCTTCTGGATATTGTACCAGTGAGAAAGCTTTATGTAAATCATATTATATGGATGTTCTTAACATAGCGGACCAAACATGTTGCTTTGAGATGAAAATTCCTAAGATAGCACCTTCCACAATCAACGTACACGATCCTATGATTAATATTTCGTATTTGCTAAGAGTAAGTTAAATTTGTTTTTGGGGTTTTATAACAAAAATAAAATAACTATATAAAAAAAATACTAAATTCATATTTTATGTAACTTTCAGGTCAAAGTTGATTTTCGTTTTCATTTAGCCTTATACTCGGACATACCAGTGACAATTGGTACTGCTTCACCGAGACTTTCATATCATTCCGATTAATGTAATAAAATATTTCTTTGTAGTTTGTTTTATTTTAATTTTTTATATACACGCTATCCAGACATTAATTTATTTTTTGAATTTTATAACAGTAAGTACTGTAATAAAATGTTATTAAGATATTTTTAACAAATTTAAAGAATGAAGTCAATGCTACCCCTAAAAACTACAGGAGTAGAAATTGATTTACAAAATATATAAGTATAATAAACAAAGAATATTTTCTTTGTTTATTATACTTAGTCTTTTATTATTTTAATCACTTACATAGGGTACCGTATACAAATTAACCATAAGTATTCTAGTTGTTTGTTCAATGTTTATAGTTTATCTTTATACTATATTTGCTTTTGACGTTTACGTTTTCACAAGTGACTTTTTAAATTTTACTGTCACTGTCATAATTTCTTGAAAATTATTCGAATTTGTAGTGTTTTCGCCTTATATTGTTTGTTTAAAATGTATCTGAGTTTTTTCCCCTTTTTCCTTGCATATTGTTAATTTACTAGCATACTTTCATAAAATTGCAATATTAAATGGCGTTTCCTGAAGTAATTACTATTGTACGATAATTCCTTTAGGTTATATTGCATCCACTGTCTTTTAGACATTGTAAGTATATTTTTTATTTATATATTCTTAAGACCGAGTAAGCTACATGTTTAGCATTATAATGTTAAAGAAGACGAAACTACCAACATTTTTTCAACATAATCAGATAGTACCGGCGACATTGCAAATTTAATTTCGTTTTGTAAAATATTTTTATTTCATTTATACCTATGCACAATACATAAATTTTTGTGCTTATTACACTTAGTTAAATATAGAATATGTTTAATTGTTTTACTATTTTAATGTCGTAATATAATGCATTATAGATTATATTCACAAAAATTAAAATCTGAATACATTTTCCCTCATATTATATGTTAGGCACAGTTGAAATGGTAAATTTATAAGTAAAATAAC
>JAEBDU010013235.1:153503-180644 GCA_016802625.1 Heliconius numata
TTAAGACACTGTGTGTAGTGGCGGAGATCAACTGTTTTATTACATTTGCTTAAATATCAAATTACTCACCATGTGTGGAAATTCACCGGAAACCGCAGCTCGTCCACCGAAAACGACGGGTGTTGTTACGAAAGGTAATTCTTTAATTACAAGCTTTTTAATTTTATTTAACATAAAATCTCGACCTAGAAATATATCGAATGAATATATAATTTCTATAATTTAATTTTACGAAAAAACCGTCCTATATACTGTCCCATTTCTCTATAATTCTTTAGTGTTTTGTAAGAAAACAAATTGTAAATTAAGGAAATAATTAAATACAATTTTCTAAACGAAATTGGTCACTCACTACTCACAATTTTCCAGAGTGTCAGTCTTATTTTCTCTATCTTCCATTTCCCAAATATATTCCAAGCATTCTGAAATTTATGTACGTGTAAATTAGTTTTATACAATACTATAGAAAAAAAGAAAATATTTTAAGCCACAAACATTAATTTTAAAGAAAATTATTTTCTAATTCTTACTAATTTCACTTGTCCTGCGTTTTAAAGCTGAAAAATCTGGCTTAGCTGACTCGTGGGGTGCACAAGCCTCACCTATGTATTTTTCAAAATCAAAATTCTCTGTATTGTTGTTCTAAAAAAAGTTTTGTTTTTATTACTATTCCACTTGTACTGAAAAAAACTTGTTTAAAGTTATATTAAATACATTTATTATTTTCACATATCTGCATATGAATAGAGCGTTAGGAGAAAAACTGGCTGGGGTATACTTCTTGGGGTAATATATGCTTTCGACTTATTGAGTTTTTGAAGCAGTCGTGGCAGTGGCTTAGCGTCTCGAAAATTGGAAAAAAAAATAGAGAACAGAGAAACATTAGGTTTCCTCTGTCTAGCTAAATTTAATTTGCCTGCGGAATAGGGGAACCTGATAAAACAGTAAAAAAAAACAGTGGACTATTCAAAGATATACCTACTTACACTTTATATTCATAATAATATTAATTACAACGATTTTCGATATATTAATTGAAGTACATATAATTTCATACTATTTTTTTTTTCTTTTTTTTTTTTTTTGATACTTTATACTTTTTTCTCATTTAACATTTTTTTTGTTTATGTTAATAAATATAAATGACATTAGCATACTAAATGTAAATTCTACTAATAATATTCTTGTATGTACACCCCGTACATAATACACACCCGTATGGCTTTTAAAATGAGCTCCTCTAATTTTTCCGATGCATATATTTCTCCAGATGCCGCTGAAATTATATTTTTGCACTTTAAATTCATATTACTCATTAAATTGGATTCATTGTTTATTTGTACTAATTAAATTTCAAAAATTGTTTTTTTTACAATTGGAATTCATTCAAATGAAATTTACATTTAAAAGTATTTTATATATTAAAAAACAATAATTATTTGACATCTTATTTATATCGGAATAGATTGTATGGAAATGATAATATACGAGTACACGTAAGGTAATAAAAACTTCGTATTTGACGTCATTCAGTACAACCTAAGTGCGCAGTAAATTCTGCTGAGAACACGAATGCTATTCAGATGATTAAATAAATAATTAATCAATCAGCTTCACAGGGTAGGCAGAGGGAACGTAGTGTTAAGACACTCTGTTCCCCATTTGCTGCCGAATTCTGCAGTGGCAGAATTCAACGCCGTTAAATGTTAAATATATATATTTTTTGTAAACTTAAATATTTACCATGACACTTGTTATTCTTGTTGTAGGTTCGAACTAAATATTTAATATTTTCATTCCTCACTTTGTCATTGAGGCGAGCTGCAGCGTTGAGTTTTGCCATTCATAAATTCGCATTAAGTGACTCAACCAGGTTCCCCGGTGCGGGACATAGCGTGAAGATAAAGTATATATAAATAGATACATACCCACAAATAAACTAGCGAAAATTACTATCACCCACATTATTCTATTTCATTTAAGTTATTTTTTAAATTACGTTTATATTATTCTATTTCATTTAAGTTAATTATTATTGAAAAACTTTACTAAAATATTAATTGAAGATACATATCAAAAACGCGTGCACATCTACAAAGGATCAAACTCGTTCTCGAAGGCTAACGATGTAAATACCAGAACCATTACCGACATGAGAACCTCACTATAAAACTGTATCTAATTTTTAAATGAATTAAAATGACTATAGTATTTTAAAGTTTATTATTACTGGAAGTGGTCCTAAATTCGATTATAAATAACTTGTTATATTAATTTCCGCCATTTAATTGGACAAAATGATGTCATTAATGTTTGTCTCCTTAACTGTATTATTTTTATTTGCAAGCTTTATCCCGTATATAGCGAGGTATATAAGAGAACAATAGAACATGTTTTTATTTATGTTTATATTCTCCACTTTCTGCTCAATTTTTGTGAGTATTTGTGATAATGTAACATAGTTATTTAACATTTAAGTTCTCACGGTTGACTTTATAAAAAGTGGAAAATCAACTAAAGTATGTACACCAACAAAAAATCAATCAAAACAAATTTGAATGAAATATAAGAATTTGTTTAATTTAAATCGTATTATATGTTTAAAAATATATTTAATAGAAAACTTATGATGATTGGAGCTCCGTCCTCTAAGAGGATATGAGAGGCAGGGGGAGATGTCTCAGTATACGTAGAGTAAAAGAGGCTGAACTAGGCAATAAGCATATTGTGGATTCATATTTTTTTTAATTTAGAGCAATATTTTTTTATTATATTTAGAGTGAGATAGATGCGTGAACGTAGTAATAATTAAGGTGGTTTAAATACATATTAAATCTTTTTTAAATAATATAAATATTTTTTTTATATTATACTCATATTATAATTAAGTCAAGTTCCTAAGTGATGGCTCTAAAGATTTAGTAAATAAAGGAACTACACATCTAATCTCATTTAAGTATTACAAGTACTCGTGGCTAATATACTCGTAAAATACCGAGAAGCAAGCAATGCGAGGTGAGAATATAAAAAAAAATAACAACTTTATATGTAAATTGGACCATCAAAATGCGCTTTCAAGAAAAAAATGCAAATCTCGCCAAAGGGAGATTTTAATTTTTTTACTGTCCGCGTCGTCCGCCCCTGCCTGCTCGTGTCACGTGTGGGAGTACTTTGTATAAGCCTTTGTCATCGGTAGTTCATATAAAAGTTAATAAAAAATTTAAATTACCTTTTTAAAAAGAAGCTTTCTAGATTATTTTTTTTTCGTAGTCTATTAATACCCAGGAGCGAATAGCTCGCTTTTGCAGGACAAAGATTGATTTAATACGGACTTTTATTTTTTACTAATCACTCCCTTTCATTTGATACTCGTGTGAGTATGCATACTCATATTGTTGTTTAAATATTTGTATTCCGCCATTTTGTTGCGGCGGCCATTTTGGATTTGGTCATTGTCATCAAAATTTTTAAATTCAATCGGACCCTGAGAGGGTGGGTCAAATTGAGCTTGCAAGATTTCATATACACTAACGTATATAGCAGGGTAGGCAGAGGGAACCCAATGCTAAGACACTGTATTCTCCTCTTTCCGTCATTTTTTCTAAGATGTAGGTACAATCTCAAGGTACGTTTTTAATCTATCACGTAAACTTTAAATATTGCTTGAGATTACTTCTGATCATGAAGATTTATAACTGTTGTGTGAACATTTCTCTGCAAATTAATTTATAAAGTCTTAAAGCAATTAAAAGTTTTTAAGAAAATTTGAAGAAGATTGACGTTTTATAACTTTTTACAAATATTTTTGTGAAATGTACAGAATAATGATTTTAAGTCAGTCAGTCAGTGGCGCAGGCATAACCGTGTGACTGTAAACGTTACGTCAAGTTCCACCATTCAAGACGCATTGCGTTCAGAATTCTGCGGAAAGTGGGGAACGGAGTGTCTTAACACTAGGTTAATTTTAAAGTAGAGTCATATTTCTCTGCCTTAACGCATATAATTTACAGATTTGATATCAGCATTCTGCATATATAATAAATAGCTCAAAGGAAAAACTTGGCAACGAAGTGAATCACTCTGTAAATTCTGCTTACTCAGTAAAAACGAAATACTGAAAAATATTTGAAAATAAAACAAAAACCCAAATATAACAACTAAAATTATACCATCACACCATATTCCCACCATCTCTATACATATAAAGCTATCGTAAACCACACCGACACGTACCTCGGCGGACCCCGTTTTTCCATTTCGCTAGCAAATTGCATCGCTACGTGACCACAGCGGAGGCGTGACGTCGGCCCGTCTGTACCCGCCTTTATTGTTCTTCTACATCGACATTGTTTTACTTTTAACAAACAATATGTATGGGTCATTCTAGCGAAAATACGAAATTCATGTCCTAATTGATTTTTTCTAAGTAGTTATGAAATTTAAGCAATTATTATTATTTTGTTACTAAGTATGCAATAGTGCATACATAATACCTATAAGACTTTCTAGTAAACAAGATATCTGATATTTCTTTTCCCTATGTTAACATCAGAAAAACATTCCCTCGCTATGTCCCAAACTCCAGATTCAAATACTCTATGGTCGCTAAATTCATACATTTCTCTAAATTTTATGTCAGACTTTTACTGATCGCTTAATATATAGTGGTTTTCTTAAAATATTCATAATTACAAGAAAAAAAATAAAGGTAATTGAAACTTATGCTTTTGTTTTTCTTTGTCCCAAAAACAATAATCATTCCTTCACACTTGTGTTCACAGCCCATTTTTTAACGTGTTATTTAAATTACATTAATGCACTCATTTGTTTTTGACAGTTGGCAGTGCTGCTAATAATTTACTATAGCGAATTCATCTTATGCATGCACATAGTTTCTATTAAGAAAAGATTTAGTTCATAATTTACAAAGTTACATTTCTGGCCATCATTACATCACATCTTATAAAAATAAGGTAATCAATTTTAACTAATTAACTAATCAACGTTAACGTTGGTTTTGGTAACTAATAACGTGACCATAAAATACAATACGAAAGAATGCATTTTTATGTGCGTTTTTGGCGGTAATGTTTAATTTCGTCATTCCCTCACCGTCATTCCCTCATAATTATCTGTAGTGCGGGAATGGCGCGAGGTGAGGGAATGATTATTTTAACCTTACGCTTTGTAGGCTTTGTGTTTTGGCTGCATTAACGCTAATTGGTCTTTGCTTTCTCGTCTTGGAGCTTTATTAACATAAATATTGCAAAAAAAATCATTAATTAATGACACATAATTAAAATTGAAAAAGAAAGAGTATAATCGGAAACGTAAAGAAAAATGAAGAGTTATCTTATCAATTTAGAAAGACTTCGCGAAAAAGTAAGAAAAAAGGATAAGTAAAACCTGTACCTGAAATGAGTTCAAGGGAAAAAAGACTAAAACGAAAGAGTTAAAAAAAAAATTGTCAAACCTATACGGATTGTTGACATATAGGGATAAAAAAGGTGTGCTGTGTAAGAATTCAAGTTCTTTATGGCGTTACTAAGCAACAGAGTACTCTCTTCACATAGGTGTACTTTATTTACGTCGCAATGGTGCTGTCACAGTCCACACTATTAGCTCTCTATCTAATAATAACCGACACGATAATTTGAATGGCTTAAAAACTAAGATTTGAACATTCATATAATCATTATAATTCATCTTGAGTGATAGTCCAGGGCTTGGAATATCTCTGAAGGATCGAATTCAAAATGAAGTTATCCGACAGAGAACCAATGCTATCGACATAGCCCAAAGGATTAGCAGGCTGAAGTGGCAATGGGCTGGTCACATTTGCCGCAGAACCGATGACCGTTGGGGTAAGCGCGTTCTACAGTGGAGACCACGCCTCGGCAAGCGTAATGTAGGACGTCCTCCAGCTAGATGGGGTGACGATATTCGCAAAGTAGCGGGCAGCGGCTAGATGCGAAGAGCTGAAGATCGAGCTCAGTGGCGTGCCATTGGAGAGGCCTATGTCCAGCAGTGGACGAGGACAGGCTGATGATGATGATGATGATGATGATGATGATAGTCCAGTTAATCAGTACAAGAACAAGTTTCACACATTTTATCTCGACATATAAATAATTTATATCCGAGAACGAGATTATTTTCATGGCATTATTCGTAACCAGGCCATGGAAAATGTGCGCCCGATGATGTGGGAGGAATTGTAAAAAGAACTGTCGATAGAGCTGTGGCTGAAGGCTTTGATACCGTGAATTTCATGAAACTTAAAAATATATATTACTCGAAAGATGTCCTTCAATATTATTAATTGAAGTAACCACCGCTGATATCGTAGGGATAGAAAATTTAGTAAGCCTATCAGAATCAATTGCTGCATTTCGTGGAACTCAAAAAAATCTTGAGTTCATAAATCTTTCGTGCAACGATTGCACTGGCAAGTATAGTCATTATCATTAAGGGTATTACTCGTCTTCCAAGAATAATTCTGGTATGTAAAATTCAAGCCCAGGGTGCATCGGATAGTAAACAATGTTCAAAAGATATCCCTGATGAGAATCTTATAGGAACAGATCCAGATTATAATATATAGATAATATAGGGATATTATCTATATATTATAATCTGGACCATGTTATTATTAATAATAAAAATAATAACACTTTATTGCACATTTGCAATTGGATTATACATTTGATTTACACAGTACATATTATAAGATCAATGTGCAATGGCGGCCTTATCGCTAAGAGCGATCTCTTACAGGCAACCAACAATATAAGCTTTATAAAAAAACGGTGTAAAAAGTATTAAATGGGACGTTAAGACTTACCCATAAACATAGATGATATGGAGGTTAGATGGACAAATTTCTTCAGTTTCTAAAGAAATTTTTGAAAGCGCACATGACTAGAGGTTATATAACTTGGAAATGGCCGACATTAATAGATGAACAACTGTATAATTGGAATGATTTATTACAAAAGATTCAGCCTCCAACAATAATAAAAAGAGGATGCTACTTCGTAAGGGAAATGGAAAAGGGTGATTAACTGAGTTGATCAAAGAAAGATTCTTGATATTTACATTTAATATTTTGTGTTTTTGAAACTGATTTTCATTATTTTGGCGAATTGCCCTTTTTATTTAATATCAAGAATGGTGCTTTCCCTTTACTTTATTAGTTTGTAAGTAATTTTAAATAAATCAATAGTGCGATTCGCAATACTTAAAACGCTGTGGTTTTCAAAAGAAAAGACAATGTTTTAAGTACAAAAAATAACATTATTAGATTTGTGAGAAGAATAAATAAGTAAATATTACTTTTTCATTGTTATTTAAAGCATAATACGAGATTTCTTTTGTCATTAAACATTTATTTTAGTACTTAATTATCATAAATATATTAACAGTCATTCCCTCACGTACCGTATCATTCCCTCATTCTCAATTTTTTTAACTCCCCTCTTTATCCCATGAAAACCCACTTATTTTGGGGACCACTATATCATTGATAATTAGTTACACTAGTACTATAAAATTCACAGAAAAGAACAGTTAAATATTGCAAATATTTTTCATAAATTTTTGAAACCCTAATTTCGTATTTTCGCTAGAATGACCCTTATACAGTACAGTACGGTTGATGAGTTGTGGCCGCTCTGAAGTTATTTATAGATTGGCTGTTAAATATTTTTTAGGATTTTTTTAAATTTTTGATCATTTTCGGCCCTAATAAGTAATGCTCAGATTATAAAACCTAACTTCAGTGCGGCCAAGACTCTTCGGCCATACTGTAGTGTCTATACTATAATTTTTCTAACACAAGATATACGTCTGTCGTAAATTTCATAAGAACATTAAATAAGATATCTTGAAGCACGTCTTATTTCTAGACGATTTTTATAGTGTAATAAGTGAAAGTGAATTTTGGTTTAAACTTTTAAAATATATTGAGTCTATGTATTATGAAATTAATTTGATTTAGTTAAAATAATAAATAAAAAAATCAAGTAATGCAGCGTCTTACAGCAAATGCGATTTGGTTTCCGATCCCCACCTGGATAAACCAATAATTTTAATTTCCTCACTCTGATATACAAAATGCGGTATTGAGTGTCAACACACAGTGTCTCAAACTAAAAAAAACGGAGTGCCTCAACACTAAGTTCTGCCATTAAAGCGCGAAGCTAATGAAATGAAAAAAACGAAATTCCATCGCAGCTTAGGTGTGTTTCATACAAAGAAATATTATCATTTCCACCTACATTTTAAAAAACATAATACGGAGAACGCAATTCTACCAGGTTTATTGGTTTATTTTTATTATAAAAAAACTAGAAAATAATAATCAAATTCTACATTATTACATACATACAGGCACAAGTACTTAACTTCATAGCTGAAAGTTCCACTGTATACCGAAAATGATTAAAAAGAATATCGTTCTTTTTACTTGACGCAACCTGCTACCTTAGGTTATTTTCGTAACCTAAAGATCCAATTACGTGGTTACAGTTTTTCCTGTTTCTTACGTTAAGTTATTACTATGGCACTCAGTATATATCCTTATATTGATCGACGTACAATTATAGCATTTTTATTCTGATGATTGTCATATCTCGTTTTGAGACTCTAAAATTATCTAATAATATAAATTTAATAGATTATTTTGATCTCTGAGAGCGTCTCTACAACAAAATAACCTTTTAAAGTATTCATATTATAATCAAAAGCTTTATATTTATTACATTTCTGTATATTGTATATCGATATTATAAGGCCGTAATGGTTCGAATAAGATGCACTGGTAATGATTAATTTAATGTAATCAATGAAGACAAAGCACAGCGTTGAGCTCTATCACTCAGCACACGAAGCTTCGAAAACTGCTCAGCAAATGAGGCTCAAACTCTCTTAACTCTAGGTTTTCTCCGATTACCCTGCTATATAAAACAGTGGAAAGCTAAATGAATAATAAAACAAAAATCGATACTGTCCCGAATCTCGACTAAAATTTCATAAGAATATTATTAAGACAGGTTACATTTGTTGGAGAGTTTTTGACGGTACCTGTTGAATGTTATGGCAAAGTTTCCTCTTAATATTGGATGACTTGAATGATAAGTATTAGGAAAAGTTTGCTGGAGACGGTCACTGGGGGAGCGGGTGTTGTGCTGACACTTATATATATATTATGAATTTCTTAAAGTTATTTATGATATCCTTGTCTTGTCTAAAAGTATTTTATTTACATTTTAAAATAAGTGTAATATTCCTTATGATAAGAAATTTTTATTTACTTTTATGAAAATATATAAAATTTAACCGTAGTGGGATTTTTTTATATATTTTCTAAAACGTATTGAGAAATGCGTATTTACTTAAATAAATATCTAAAAAAGTCATTTAAATGTAACCGTTATCGTAATAAGAAAAACAATCTCTCCTGTTTCATAATTGCAGTACATTTTATAACATGTTGTCATTGAGCTAGCCTTATGATAGATCTGAAGAGAAAGAAGAGAAAGAGATTGTTCTACACAAATAGCCACAGATAAAAGAAAATAATATTATTTTTAGTTATTCACATTCACACACACAACACACATTATGTTCACATTATGAGTGGCGGAACTTTTGCCGCGCTTTGCCTTGTTATCAGAGCGAGGAAATGAAAATATTAAATATTTTATTTCCTTGAGTGGGAATCGAATCCATACCATGTCGTGCCTACGCACCTGAACCTGCACCACAACTGGCCTACCACAAAAACTATATTTACATACATGTACCACCGCAATGTCACCATAATCTCCATATATTTTCTAAGAGGACTTAAAACTTTTATATGCATTTAACTTTCCAGGATATCATCAGTTTAAAACGCTGTTTAACTTCAAACTCGTGACTTAAAGACCGTCTTTGCTTAATACTTTCGAAACGTTTTACATCTACTAAATCTACTAAATATTTTTATTAGGTATTTGTAATTCAATATATAAAACTTTATTATAGATTTCTCTTGATGATTCAAAGTCCTAACGCCCTAAATAATCTCTCGTCACTTCTGACCTTATATGGAAATAGTAAAAAAAGTCACGTTCTGCCGTGTCAAAAATTACATATAATTATTATTAATCACATCATCATCATCATATGAGTAAATATATATTAAGACAGATCTCGTGGCGACTGAAGCAAAGTGAAATTGAAAACTAACTTTTAAATATATGTATATACTATTCAGGCCGTCGGCATAGGGGCATAAACACTCGAGTGTAAGCGAGACAGTTGTGGGTTCGATTTCCACACGGAGGAATGAAATATTTAATGTATTCATTACCTCGTTACCAAAGGATAATAGAGTAAAGCGCAGCATTGAGTTCCGACACTCAACACGCAATATTTCGGTGGAAAGTGGGAAATGGAAGTTTGTAAATGACAACGAAGTCTTAAAACTATTTTTCCAGGTCCCCTCTGCCTAACCTGCAAAAGTGAAGGACGTGAAGCTAATAAAAGAAAAATATGTGTATATATATTAAAAAAAACATCCAACACACAATATTTACAGGTCTTCGACATATTTTTCTGATAATTTTCAATTTACGTACACGAGTTTGTCAGGTGACGCATTCCTCGCCGCTCAGTTACGGCGCGCGGCGTGACCCCGCATTCATTAGCCGCGGAGCGCCGCCGGCGGAGCAGAACGCGGATTTAATATTAAACCTCGCTTAACTTTAATAAGCTGGCGAACAAGAATTTTGCTTACTAATTATGTCACTTCGCTTCGTGTAAGTCCAGATCATTGTTTCAACAGCGGAAATGTTTTGGGATTTATGTATATTAAGAATGATAATATATTATGAAAACGTACAATAAAAATGTATATGGGGCCAGTCGTGGTACAGGAGTACAAGCGTGTAAGCGCGACAGGTTCGATTCTCATTCAAAACAAAAACAATACAAATTAATTTATTGGAAAGGTTGAATGTACATAAAACTATGTATGTATGACGTTCTCTATTTATTACATTTATTTATTTAGTTTTAATTTGTCAAAATTTCCTCTAATAAAATTAAAATAAACTATCTGTCTAATGTATAATTTATTACTTCAGTTCTAAGTTACATTTTTGTATCTGAAATTTAGTCTTTAGATAGGCAAACTCGTAAAGGCTTTTAGTTCAATGTATTATTGGATCAAATAAATTAGCGAACATTTTAGTGAGAACAACTTAACTAATGCGATTTTACTATCAATAACTATTTAATTAATTAATTTATAAGATGATATATTAATTTTAAATAAAACCTTTTAGGCGGATTAGTCGCGTATTTGGAATTATACATTTTTGGAGACCCGTGGTTTCGAACACTTTGCAGTAGTCCATTAGTCGTCGTCAGTCCGTCATGTTTTGGCAGACTGAGTTGACATCCATCTGTCAGTTGTCATAATTATTATATCAAACTACCACCAATAATTTCTTAATTGCCTCACATACTGCTTTGGATTCTGGTAAAATGACCTGACTGTATCTATCCTCTGGTGTGCTTGGTTGGAGAACACGGTTGGATCATTCTAGGAATTAAACTGTTTTCCCTAACGAGGATGTTTATCGAACTTGATGTAAGGGTCCAGCTTATCCGCTGTATGTTCACACAGCTGATTTCTGACGTCGCTAGGTATAACCATCTCATTATGGCAAAATAAGATGATTTCATTTTGTCTATCTCATAGACTTTTGTCTATATCAAAGATGGCGTAACTTTAATATATCTAACACAATTTCAGCCAGTAGGAGGAGGAATACCGTGAGATTTTAGTGGGCATTGCCAAAACATAGAGTCCCACATAGTCCGTCCGAATTCCAATTCGAGCGGTGTAAAGGGTTCCCTCATAAAAAAGGCAGTCCATGTACTTTTTGCCCATGTTGAACCCTTTGACTAACCTCCTATTAGATAAGGCAGATAAATTAAGATACCTTAAGCCATAGCACATAGTTAATTACTGTTTTAAAAAATATTTTCAACACAGCATGCAAAAAGTCATATGAAAAAAAACGGTGTTATTTATACGTTTCCAGTTCCAGTGCGGTTCCCCCTATCGGAGCACAAAGAGCACGTTGATTGCGCGACCATTGTTCTGTTAGTTACAACTCGATTTACGACCCGTCGCGAACATCGCTATATGTCAAAAGTTACTTTTTGCGTCTGCAAGAAGGGTGAATAAATGATACATGGAAATTTGTTCTTAAATATTGTTTTCTTTTGTCTGTTAATGTGTCTAATATATTTGTGGTATGGCATTTAATCCTGAATGTTTTGGGTTCCTCAATGTATCTTTAAAACCATCTTAATAAATGAAAACAGCATAAATTGATGTCTGAATCCGTATTAACTATTGACTCTGCTTCTTACTTCCCCATAGTACAAAATTAGATTTTTATATACGAATAAATAAATGAATTTATCTATATAATATGTTCCTATAAAATTGTAAACAGTATCTTACGAGTATATGCGGTAGTATGAACCACAACTTGGCGGGGGATCAACAAACTGTGATGTGATTCGGACGAAGAAAAATATATTAGGACGTTTGGATGCGGCATATATTATGTTTTTAGTGTATATTTATATTATAGTATTAGTAATTGGATTAAATGATGTAAGTAATGATCCACCAACGGCTTCGCCCACGTCGACTACATGTTTGTATCCCACTTATAGCAGGGTAGGCAGATGGAACTTAGTATTAAGACTATAGTCCAAATAAAAATTGGGCAGGAAGTAAATTTTTCCTCAAATTTTTGGCAATTTGTGTGATGAGAGGCATAAGACGTGGTGGAACTCAACGCCACGATCTATCTCGTTATCAATTATTTCTTATAATAAAAGCCACAGAAGACACTGTCGTGGGGATGTGGCACAGGGTCTGACTGTCTTAGTGACGCCTTCTCCGCCTTTCGCTTAATTTGAGACACTGTGTATTTAGTGGCGGAACTCAATACGGCACTTTGTTTAGTATTAGAAGGAATTGAAAATAATAATTTTCCATTGGATCTTGTATAATTCATAATGATTCTATTGAATTATATATAAATAATGTCTGTAATAATTATGTTATTCTATAGCACACATATTGATTACGGCTATGCTGGTAAGGCTAGTAGGTACTTGGCAGTAATTGACAGGAAAACCTAGTAATTTAATATAATAAACATATATGAAATCAAATGTGGCAAAATAAATTATGGTTTGTTTATCATGGCGTAGAAATAAATCGGTAAGTTTAAAGTTTACAAATAGGTATTTATTAATATTTTGAAATGTAAGCGTGACGGTTGTGAGTTCGATTCTCACTCGGGAGAGTTATTTATTTTATATTTTCATTTTCTCGCTTTATTAATGAGGCAAAGAGCAACGGAGAGTCTTAACACTAGGACCCAATCTCCTTCTGCCTTCCCTGCTATATTTAGGGTGTGAAGCAAAAAAAAAAAAATGTTTGAAAATTTTCTATGGTCCTTTAATCTTCCCTACACTCCCTAACCTATCCGAAAGAGTCTGCTGGACTTAAAAAGTTGAAATTTGCCACATAAGTTGGAGAGTGAGGGGAGTACTAAGAGAGCGTTTATCAATTCGGTACGGAAATATTAATTTTATATGTAAAAGTCCATTAAAACAAAATTACGGGCAGCTATATCTATTTTAATAAAAATGTAAATAATATAATATTTTCAATGTTTCCTCATCCATCTTTTCCCATATCCAGCTAGAAGGACATGTTTCAACCGTATATCCTTGTTCACTTGGGACTGCCGTCGGTTCAGATCGTCGCGTGGGATTGTCGGGTGGTTACCGCATGTTTACGAATTAAACCGCAACGATACAAGTATTTAACTACGCAAATACAGGATGGAAGCGTCAGCGCTCCTTTTACGGAAGCAGCGTATAGGGAAAAATATTTCAAGCCCATACCTAATAAAATGATTTAGATACTTCAACAGTTTAGACGTAGGATTTTTTTACACGTAACACACAATGTATCTTAATGGGAGCGGAGTGTCTTAACACAAGGTTCTCTGATTATCTCTGCCTACGCTGCAATATACGGGATACAGGTGAAGCTAAAAACAAAGTGAATATATTTACTTACTAGCGGACGCGCGCAGCTTCGCTTGCGTATTTAAGGGTGAATTCTAATAACCCATGAAACATGTGTTCAAAGAAATATTTTTAAGAGTCTAACTTTCCTAATTTTATAAAAATCGGTGGCGATTTAAAGATTTTTCCATACAAACTTTCAACCCCTTATTTGCACCCTTAGGGGATGAATTCTAGAAAACCATGAAACATATGTTCAATTAAATATTTTTAAGAGTCTAAACATCAAATTTTATAAGAATCGGTGGCGATTTAAGAATTTTCCCATACAAACTTTCAACCCCTTATTTGCACCCTTAGGGGGTGAATTCTAGAAAATGATGAAACACGTGTTCAATTAAATACTTCTAAAAATCTAAATTTCAAATTTTATAAAAATCGGTGCCGATTTAATTTTTTTTCCATTCAAACTTTGAACCCCTATTTCACCCCTTTAGGGTTCAAATTTTTCAAAATCCCTTCTTAGTGGATGTTCAGATTACGAAAGCAAACTTTTGTCCAAATTTAACGTTTCTACGCACAGCGGTTAAGGCTGTGCGTGCGTCTTACCTCAGTCAGTGAGGACAAGTCCTTTTATATATATAGATAGATTAGTTATTCGGGTATCTGGATATCTTTTTAGTAGTGTAATATAACAAGTCAGTCGTAAATTTCAATTGAAGTCGCACATGGCACGCGATGGTAAACACTAATTCATTGTCGTATACACAAGGTTGAACCCTTATCCAGTCAAGTTTTATACTTAGCTACGTGAGGACATCTTGATAAAACTGTTAT
Organism: Heliconius numata; assembly: GCA_016802625.1. NCBI lineage: Eukaryota > Metazoa > Arthropoda > Insecta > Lepidoptera > Nymphalidae > Heliconius > Heliconius numata. Next base: position 168,459 of record JAEBDU010013235.1, read on the forward strand.
AAAGCCTAGACAAACTAGTGGGTGGGTATATGATTATAAAAAAAAACACGAGGTTCCCTCTGCCTTCCCTGCTGTTTGCGGGATACAGCGTGAAGCTGATATGTATTTTAATTATCAAAATGTCGTGCTTATTTAAGAAGTAGATTATTTGTTTAACAAATTAACTCAGAACTAATCAGCTTACAATTATAAATTGTAATATTAGAAAATGTATAAAAAATTAGAAGTGATCAAAGAGGCCTTGGTTCAAATCGCGCTCAGTATCTTAAAGCTCTCTGGACGCTAAGTCATACTTTCTTAAAACGAAATGAAGTCCCGCTATGTTATTTTTTAAATATTTTTTTCTAAAAAAGTATATGTATATTTTTCATAACTACAAGACTATTTTCATGAAAAAAAAATCAAAGCTGTAAAGTACAAAACATGTATTAACATGTTTTCTAATTCCGATCGATATATTGGAAGCGAGGGTGTAAAATGTTGATACATATTTGATAAGGTGAAGTCCTTTAGGTATTCATGCAGGGCAAGATTGAGAAATAATTCCCTTGGGTCGAGCTGGAGAGGGAAAAGATATTATAGGCAGATACTGTACACATTTAAAAGGTGTTTTGACGACATGTGGAAACTTGTTATACACTTTTTGTTTACTTAGGGTGAATTTTACACTGGTTTTGTAAAGAAAGCTTCGTTTAACAAGTTTCCAGCTTCACGCAGTATCCCGCGTGTAGCAGTGTAGGCAGAGGGAATGTAGTATTATGACATCGCCTTTCCATCCGTTCCCCACTTTTAGCCTAAGGCTAAGGCGAGGTTGAGGCTTTGCAACATAACTCAACGCCGTGCTTTGCTACACCAGAACGAAAAAATGAAAATATTAAATATTTCATTTCTTCCAAAACGAATCGAATCCACATCTGTCGCGTTTACAGTCACAAGCTTGTGTCCATGTGCCAGGACTGGCCTTGGATTGACCTGGAATTGGATTTGTAATGGTAATTAGTAATTATTTTTAGTCGTGGCACAGGGGTAGAATTCGTTTCTCACATAAGTAAATTAAATATATAAAATTTGGTAAGTGCATTCATTTCCGCCACTCAACAGGCAACGCCTCCAGAATTCACTACAGTTTTACCACCAGTGGTCCAAGTTCCCTCTGCCTATCCCGCTATATGCGGGATACAGCAAGAAGCTGAAAAGAAGCTTTGTGCTTAGAATCAAAAGTTGATTCATCATTTTAATATCATATTAATTATGTATAATTAACGTGCTAAATACATTAGACCATGTAATGGCGATGGACGGTGTCGTAAATATATCAGCCGTGACTCGTATAGGATTACCACAATAACTAATATTAACTCAAACATCATTATTTAGAGTAAGAGGACTTCAGGAGGATAAGCTTCAGGTTATTGCTTAATTTGATTTAGTATGACATGGAGGATAAAGAAATTAAATTGACTTTAAATAGCTGTAGTTTGCTAAGTACTTATTTTGTGTTACTTAAAGAAATGTGTGGTTACCAATTTCAAAAATTACTTAACAGATTGTGATGAAATTAATATTTTATTCTAAGTTGGATTTTTATACCATATTTAAATAAGGAATCCTTCCTTTTTCCATTTCGATCCTTTTTCCTTTCCTGCCTGTACAAAGCACAGCACTGCTATGTAAATAAAATTTTATTGTAATTTAAAATTTGAATGTTGAGACTGTTGTGACACAGGTGACAGTTGTTGGTTCGATTCCTACTTGGCTACTTGGCCAAAGCGTGGCGTTGATTTGCGCGAATAAATACGCAATGCCGCCTTAATTCAGAGGAAAGTGGGGAACGGAAGTGTCTTAATACTAGCTAGGTTCCCAGTTTCGATCTGCCTACTCTGCTATGATGGATTTCAATTTCTACATTTAATTTTCATAAAGAATATCAATGCCAATATAAAAAAAAGATACAAAAAACAAATCTTCTTACGTTCAAAGTATTACAACTGGTATTACTTTAATAGTAACTGGAAAAACACAATGTAAATTCTTAGTAAAGATCAGAATAGTTAATTTTCGTAGCAGGTTTTTATTAAAGGGAGTTCCCCGGCACGGCGGCTGCATGCTCTGTGCGGAGTGCAATTTCACTCTGGAATGTTTATTTATGTTACAATACTAAGGAATCTGTGGTCTTATTGCGGTGGTTGAGTTTACATGGAATAGTTTTAGATACTTAAAATGCTAGAGGAATATACTTTTGTTCGGATTTTCCTTTGCAATGGGCTTTTGTTTGGTGACTATCTGTATAGGAAATGGGAATAAGATACTACAAGGTTTTAATTTCATTCGAAATTAATATTTATATTTCTTATACATTTTACGCTTTATCCCGCACATAAAAGGGGAAGCAGATTCTGGTAACTTAGTGTTAAGACTTTCCGTTCTCTATTAAGTCACTTCTATTCCCCACTTTCCGCCAAACTGGCATGGCGGAACTAAACGCTGCACTTTGTCTCGTCACGAGGAAATTTAAATATTTAATATTTCATTACTCCGAGTGGCAATCGAACCAACAAGCCCTTGTGGTCTGTTCCTGTGCAGTGAGAAAGCATCTGACTGTAACGATGCTTATTCCGATCCACATGTGAGCGATCCATAGAATTCGGTGGAAAGTCGGGACCAGGTTCCCAAGTCCCAAGGTTCCCAAGGTCTGCCTATCCAGCTGTATGCGGAATACAGCGTGAAACTAAAAAGAAAAAAAATCAAACCCCTTCTTTTTGCGAGTATCTATTTCGTACCAAATGCTAATTTCAAACTCCATCCGTAGTTTAAGCGAAACTTTGTAGGTCTTTTGTGTAACTTGCGGTTTCAACTTACGTAGTTAGCTGGATGTCGACGCGCCTGCAATCGCCGACATCGCAAACATGACTGCTCGTTGAGATTAACCCGTGGCTATGCATTAACTATTTATAAGTGTTAGAATTTGTCTTTCTAACTAGGTATTTGGAGGAAAGTGGGGTATGGAAGTGTTTTAATTGATACGAAGTGTCTTAGTACTAGGTTCCCGCGTGAAGGTGTGAAACAAAGAAATGAGGGTGTCGTGGCGTAGCGGGACAGCATCTGGTATACGCGATGGTTTTGAATTCAATCCTCGTTCAGTTGAAGGTTATATTTTAATTTACCCGCTCTAACCGCTAGTGGTCCAGATAAACTACAAGAAATAACGAAATGTGGAAAATGTTCAAATTGTCAGGCCTTTTTCGTCAATATATAAAACATTATCTAATACTATTTTTTTAATATAACCTTAACTGATACATTATAGTAGGCAATAGTACAAAATATTATTTCCATTCTATTCATATATAAATAGAAATATTTTTTGTGATGGACGTTCTAGTTGCCTATTTCCTAGCTGTATTGAAGTTAGATTAAAACCAATCACGGCGCGCCCTCGAAGTGAATGAAACGCTAAAGTAGTTTCCCCCAACTCGAAGTAGGTGAATAATGTCGAATAATTGAATTTTAACCAATTTTCTGATTCAAGTTGCCCCAATTTAACTTGGGCCCTTCACCGATGCGAGTCATGTACTAGTTATTGCGGGGGTAAATTTTAAATTTGTTGCTCTATTGGAGCAGTCGTGGGAATTATTCGGTTGTTCTAGATTCAATTCTGTTCTATGATAAATTTATGTGGTTTCCTTTTTTGTGTAAACAAGTAACACAAAAAAATATATATTAAAATAATATAAACATCATATTAAAATTAATAATAATTTTACATATCGATGAGAAAGAACGCCGATGTGACGCAGCAACATAGCCTTCAACTGTAAAGGCGACGGTTGTGGGTTCAATTCATTTCTTGGCTCTGATATCAAGACATCTGATATCAATGATTTCCGCCATCAGTTCCCGGAACCTGGTGTTAAGACACTGCGTTCCCCAATTCCACCCAATTTCCGAGACATTCGAATGTTAATTGTACTAAATACTGAGTTAAAAAATTATCTATAATTATATTCTGCTGTCTACAAAGTAAATAACTATAGAAATTAGTGTAGGTAAAAAATGAAATAGAGAAAAAAGTATAGGCCAAGAGTTTACCAGGGACATGAGAGGCCATTAGTACTGGCCCTCCAAGCTTTCTAAAAGGGTCGAAGAGAATAAAATGCACTTAGCCCAGCTACTCCGCTCAAAGGATGCTGAATGAAACAAGATTATTTCGCTCTATAGACACCGTCTTTCCGTTCCGTTCCGTTTTCTGTACCCGTTTGATATAGGCCTTTAAAGCACTATTAGTAGTGTGAATCGACTTTTATACAACGGTAAACTTTGTGACGAATTCGTTACTATAACTTTATTTCGATGCCGTTGTTAGCTGTGTGGTGATTGTCAATGGTTGTGGGTTCGATATTCGTTTGGGGGAATTGTTATATTTAAATTCTTTTTATTGCGGCACTCTTATGGGATAATTTAAAGGGAAGATGGCTTACAGGAAGAATAAAACCCAGATTTACTTAATTCTTTTGCAAAATAGTTTGATATTCAAAAGTTTGTGTCGAAACTTTTTAGGTTCTTACTTTCTCAAATTATTTATTTCATAGATAATTTACGTTCGATGACTGACCTACCGTCACACTTAATATGGACTGCTAACAAAAATTTGCATTCGAGAGCAATCTAAAATTTCCAACAAACATTTTTCCTAATTTTCCTTTCAAATACTCGAAGAGGGCACAAAGTTTTTTCTTTTCGCATTGCAAATTAATGAATTACGTCAAATTATTATAACGTTACCTGACGGCGCTGTCCAATCTGGGCATAGCCGTGAAAAATTATTTCCAGAATTACTTAATATACGGCAAACCTTCATCTCTTCATCTATTTGATGGATGGTTTCAATCAACGAGTTGGATGTTTCCATATAAAACGTTATGAAGGATCTTTGTCCAAATTGACTTTTAGAGAAACTGATCTATATAAGGATAGATACTATACTATACGATATTTTGACGGGTTTATTTTATTTTTTACATGGCTTCGTGGTTTTAAACCACAAAGCAGTCTTGCTTTCACAGGGGTGTGACTGTACACGCGACTGATTGGTTCTGGGTTTGAGGAAATTATTTTTTTATTAAAATAAATATTTTTATTGCTTCGTTCTGGCGTTGAGGAAAAGCGCGGCGTTGGGTTTCGCGCGGCGGTTGGGTTGGGCAACGAAATGTACAAATAATAATACACTACAATCCCTTTGCCTACCCCGCTGGGTGCGGGATATAGCGTGAAGTGACGAAAAAAAACAATATTTAAATAAAAAAAAACAACATTTAACTTTACTATATTATATTTTATACAAAGGCCTGGGAGACTTAACGTATATGAAATTAGTGAAAGTATCCATTGTAATGGACATTTTCACCAAATAGGAAAGATATATTATATTTCATCTTTTGGCCACACGTGGCTTTCAATCCAATCTATGAAATAATTTATGTTTACATAAACTCCTAAGGGCTGAAGATGAAGATCACATTTCCTCCCAAATGATGTGATAGCAACTATAACGTTCATATTCGTATCATCAGACTGGTTTTCTTTTCTATACTGAAGTGGTGTGCCGGAGTCTCCCTAAAACAATATATACAAATAAAAATTAAAACAGGTAAATTTAAACTAGACTAAAGTAGAGGAAATTAAATATTTTATATTTGAATTTCTTCGCGGTGGTAACGAGGCAAAGCGCGGCGCCACTCAACACGCACAGCCTCTAAAATTTGGCGGAAAATGGGGGACGGTGTATCTTAATAGGTTCCCTCAGGTTTTTTTTCAAGAAATTTTAACTTTAACTTACATTACAAGTTCCAGCGCTGCCGTCTAGCTTTCCAGCGCATGACTGATGGTCCGCGAATCCTTCCCAATTTCTATTATACAAATCTTTACATTGATTCCAATCAACTATATCGAGTACGGCCGATTGTAGGACTGGTGAAGATTTTTTGGTATCTGTAAATAAAAAAAAAAATTAATCAGTTTCACGTTGTACCCCGCATACGGCAGGTAAGGTAGAGAGAACCTAATGTTAAGACACTCCGTTCCCTACTTTCCGTTAAAAATCTCTGTAAATTGTGATAGTTTTTTCTAGCTAGCCTAGTGTAACCTTTCGAGAGATTGCGTTTACGGAAACTGGTGAACAGCGTGCATATGTATATTGTATATATTGAGGCCAGTCGTGGCGCTGGGACACAAGCGTACGACTGTGAACGCAACAGGTTGTGGGGGTTGATTCCTACTCGAGGAAATGAAGTATTTAATGATTTTCTCGCTCTACTAATGAGGCAAAGCACGGCGTTGAGTCCACCACTCAATATGCAATGTCTCCAGAAAAAAGGAAAGTGGAGAACGGAAGTGTCTTAATGAGAACAAAGTGTCTTAACACTAGGTTTCCAGGTTCCTTCTGCTTATCCTGCGGTGCTGTTAATAGCGTGAAAAAAACGAAAATATGTTAATGAAAATTACTTGTCAATCCCCATCCCGTAGCACCTAAAGGGTGTTTTGTGACATCCATAGCACGAGTATTGTGTAAACACGCAGGATGCACATATTTGGTGAATCTCGTTACCTTCTCGATTTTGATTAGAGCTATGTCATAATACTTTTTTGGTGATTCATAATATGGATGAATAATTATTTTAAGTATTTTTTTATCTAAGGGCTTTTCATATAAAGAACTTTCTCTCTGAAAGGAATAAAGAACTCTATTTAAAATATACAATTATATTAGTATTGCGATGTATGAAGGTATATACTCATATTTTTCATATACTTACATATAATTGAAATACATGAAATGTAACATTGATTTCTTTTACACTTCATAAAAACACATGTGTATATGAATGTAAAGAAAATAGAGATTAACATAGTGTTCGATTCTCTGAGTAAAATGCAAAAAAAATGTAACGGGGCTCGAACCCGCGTCTCCTGGAATCCATTAATTATTAATGTTAAAAATAAGAAAAAGGCTAAATCTCACAACATACCAATGCAGTAGTTGTAAATTCACAGTATATAAGAATATATAATTTATTATTTCCTGTTTGAACAATTTTGAAGAATATTTTGTGAGTAACTTACGTATATTTTGGTAACTCCCATACGAACGATTTGTGGGCGAGAATCTCTTAATTCACGCGACTTTGTCTTCGTGCAATGAGCAGCGGTCAATACAAAATGTCGGCTAATCAGCGAACCGCCACATAAGAACGACCACTTGTCATCTTTTGTCATCCAGCCCAAAGCAGCCTGAGGACAAGAAAATATACATTATATATTATATTTATATTTTTATTATTAAACATCTATAAAATATGATTTTTCCGTAAAAAATAAGTTTTTTTTAACAATCGATGGTTTTTTGCTAATTTATTAGAGACGTCAATCGTCGCAATTGTAGCTAAGATTATATTAGGATGAGAGCAATACCTTTTTATTTATATTTAAACTATACATGCGACCCTGTGGCTTTGCCCGTTTAAATTTATTATTATGTTATAGCCAAGTAATACAAAGTCACGTATAAGCTTATACGTACTAACTTATATCACTGTAAAATGGACCTAAATCCATTTTGTATGTATTTTTTGCGTCAAAGTCGAAGAAACATCCATCTTTACGAACTTTCACATTCAAATTATTTGTATTATTTTATTTTTCTTCAGCATGCTATGTTTTAATTTTTTTTTAATAGCGATTCTTTCGACTTTTTCATTATGTATCGATAGATTTAATCGAATCTTCATTCAAATCTATAAAATCGATTGTTTAATTTATGTTTATCCTAGCGGGATAGGCAGAGAAAACGAAAAGAAAACCTACGCTCTCTGCTTATCTCTTTCGCCTGAGATGAGGCAATGACAATGGATGCACTGTCATCTATGTCCTTTATGTATAAAGGGTTCAGAACCAGGGTTCCTGATGCATTTTATGTGAACTTCCTCCAGTATCCAAGTGAGTTTTAGAAGGTCAACTATAGTAAATCTATGTTTTTTAAATACAATAAGTTTTTTTTGGATAAGCTATAGGCTATAGGTACATACCATGTGTGGAAACTTTGTGATCATCGTCGACTTGCCTCCCGCAATACCATATTCTCTATCACCTGTTAGATTTGTAATTTATTACAAAAATAGTAATGAAATTATAAAATTAATAAGAAAAGTTTAAATTAGATGACGAAAAATTAATTATTCCTACAACTTAATTAATTTTGTTAGTTTTCTCCCAGTTTGTTGCATTTTAAATATTAACTTAGAGTAGGATATTTTTCATGAAGAATTTTTTTTTCAAAACATAAGGTTCACGTTATTTTTTAAAAACAGGGGGGAGGAGGAATTCTCCTGATTGAGGATAGAGACGCTGTCACACTGAGCAACGATTCTAACTGAGCAACGATTCTAGAATTCTGTATTGGGGAATTTTGAAATATATTTTTCCTGTTTTGATTCCTCCTCCTCATAGGATTTCTAGTTCCTGGGTTAGACAAAGTCAGAAATGGGGGGGTTTCTACAAAATAGCAGGCAACGAATCAGCAAAATAAATCTTTAGTTTTGTAGTACAAAATAAAGAAAGACCACTTACATATGATTTTAAGGCGATCTCTGTCAATATTATGTTTAGCTTGCCATGTATACTCTAAGCATTCTGAAATAACAAATTTTATAATTCAGATTTTCAAGTGATTGTCAGTTTCGTTTGATTTTTAGATCAGACATTTTATTTGTTTTGTTACTGTAGATAGTAGATAGACTGTGAATAATATGACATTTAAATAATAAGAGATACTTTTAGAAGTTAAATCTTAGCAGCAAATACTATGTAAATTAATATATAGGTACACTTAAATGTTGCAGTATTATGTTATATGTTTATTAAGAAATATAAATAATTATAGATACGCAGAGGGAAACTAATGTTAAAACACTCTGTTTCCTATTCACAGACCAATCTTGAGACATTGCATGTTGAGTGACGGAACTTAATGCCGCGTTTTGTTATAAAAGCTTTTGAAATTTATTCCTCCGGGTTAGAATCAAACTAGACTATCTTCGCGTTAACAGTCAGAGGCTGTGCCACAACGATACGACGGCCTCTACATGAGGAATACTATAAAATAATTCAAACAAACATACTTATTTCATTCACGCGTTTCGCGGGGTCACTAAAATCCGGTCTCTTGGATTCCTTCGAGTATTTCAGACATCTTGAAGATTTTCTACTTACACGTGAGCGGGCTGAGATAATATCTGAAATAAATTTTTCAATAATTTTTAATAAATATTATTTACAAAAGTAATATACATATTTTTTTAATGATTTTAATATTTACAGAGTACCTACAGTAGAAAAATGGAATTGTAACAAAACACTTTATCAGTGAAGCCAATAATAAATTCTATTGGATTGCAATGCAAAATCTTAACACTGATATTCCAATATGACGACATGAATTAAATATGACGTTGAAAGAAACCAAGATATAGAACTGTCAAAAGTAAATTGTAATAAAGAAGTATATAATATGCAAAACAAAAAAATATCTACATAGATTTTTACAAATAAAAAAACAATAAAAACTTTAATTTTTACTTGCAATATCATTCCCTTTTTAACTGACTTCTGTAAAAGGAGAAGATTATCAATTCGACTGTATTTTTTACGTTTGTTACCTCAGAACTTTTGACTGGGTGAACCGATTTTGATGATATTTTATTGGAAAGGATAAAGTTTGGTTAGGTTCTGATAACGGGACCAGTTGAAATTGAAGAAGTCAGTTTTCTTTGTTAAAAAGTATTATTACTATCAAATGAAATACAACTATATGTACATAGTTCGACTTACTGTAAATACATACCTGAATTAATTAACAATAACAGTAAACACAAGTTAAGACTTATCCACATTATGAGAAAATATTATTAACTACTTTAATATCAATCACGCGTGACAGTGTCACCACATTTAACACTCATGTGGACTGAAATTACAAGTTTCCGTATTTATATGGACGATCCATATAAATATATTCTATTACGGTTTTCCTTATTAATTTTCATACATATGACGTTAAAGGACGAATTTATAATATTAATTATTTTCATTTTCTCGCTCTGGTGATAATAATATACTAATATATTAATAACATTAGGTTCCCTCTGCCTTCCCTGCTATATGCGGGATACACCGTTAATATATTTATTTATTTTTGCAATTCTAACATCTCAGCGTATGACAGCTTTCACTTCTTCGTTCTGGCAAAATAATCTCAAATTCAACAATATAAAACAAAAAAATGTTTTAAAATTTTTGTAAAAAGTAAGATGAAAAAAGAAAAGAAAATACATAATCGACGTACCTACTAGGTACTCTAAAAGAAGGCGAAGTATTTCGGAGTAGGTACTGTCATATTACGAGAAGACCTGTTATAACTCAGACCTTGTCGCGCCTAACAAGAAAACTTGGAACAAGTAACGAAGACAAACTTTTGACCGAAGGACTCTGAAAACTTTTTGTTCATCGTCATTCGCGATTATATCAACAAATATTTAGATTTTTATTACTTTATCTTAAATCATTGATATTTCTTTAGCTAGCTGGCACAGTAGGTAGAACGTACCTACCCTTTAACATTTCCTCGAGCAGGAATCGAACCCACAACATGTCGTTTATAGTGTGAAAATGCGCCACGACGGGTCTCAACACATATATTAATTTAATATTATCTGTATGTAAGCGTATTTCTTCAGTAATTTTTCTTGGCTTTTAGCTTATATTCCACATATCGGAGAAAACCTAGTGTTAGATCCTGCTGCCTACTTTTTTTACTTAGATTTGTTACCAGAGTATTTTTTTTAATTTACACGAATTAAAAAATATATTCGAGTAGGAGTCGATGATTGATGATGATGATTGTCGAGTTACCGTCTAGCAATATAAATCTATAGACAAATATAAAAGAAATTGTTCTCACAAAAAGAATCGAATTTACTACTGAATATATTCAGTAATTTAATATTGCTTAATATATACCAAGCTATATCATATTTGCCGTCATAGAAGCTACAAACAATACTCGATTCGATTTCGACGGCGTCCCAATGATATATATATATTTTCTTTTATATCGAATTCATTACCGTCCTAGACAAAGTACCATCCTACCAACGATTCGAAGCCCTGGGGCTACTCTTTATAGGGAAAAAAGAGCCAAATTCTATCACAAGTTTCTACGTGATATAAATGAATTCTTATATTTTCGTAGAAACAGAAGACTGAGACTAGTCGGCATAATTGTGGGTTCGATCCCCACTCGAGGAAATGAAATATTTATTTAAATTTATACACTTATTTGTTCGGTCTGCGGTCGAGGCAAATCGCGGCGTTAAGTTCCGTCCCTCAACATGCAAAGCCTCCAAAAAAGTGGGGAACGGAGTGTCTTAGCACTAGGTTTTCTCTGTTTACCTTGCTGTTGGCCTGGCCAATATAAATCGGCAACGCGACTTACTAATTTGATATACTGTAACTAGGTGGAAAAGTTGGTGTATTTATCACAAAAGAAGACAAGACAGCAATGGTTATTTTGACTTTTAATATTAATGCGAGAAAAGGGAGAACAATGATATATATTTCTACTTAAATTAATTAAAAATATATTACAATTTCCGCAAATAATAAAAAATAATATCAAACTTATACAAAATAGTTCAGACAACGTATATTAATTTATGTTTTGCTTAACTACAGTGCTTCTCATGAGGCTAGATACGAAGGAACTATTCTAACCTAATGTGCTTAGAAATTCGTGGCATTCTGAAAATTCAGTGCGCGTTCACATCAAAGACGCCTGCCTCCTCGTTTGAAATATTGTTCAAAATGGACGACTGTGGAGGACCGTTTTTGGAATTTACATTAGAATTTACTTTATACGTTATATAGAGGACTATTTATAATATGCTTAGATTATACGTGATGAAGTTTATTCAGTAGTAACATATAAAAATATATTTAAGTAAGTTAAAATGTATTATAGTATAAAATAATATTTTTTAAAGTGTTTTTCCACAGTCAATACTAAAATCGAAATATATCTTTAGAAAGTTATAAAAAGTTTAAAGTTTAACAAAAACTATTTAAAAGGAAAAAGGA
>JAEBDU010013235.1:180654-197540 GCA_016802625.1 Heliconius numata
TATAAAAAGTTTAAAGTTTAACAAAAACTATTTAAAAGGAAAAAGGAAAAATATAAATGCAACACATAATTATTAAAAAACAATATTCGAAGGCAAAGCAGAAAAAACTTGATGTTAAATTATTCTTTTACTCTCTCTCTTTCTTATTTTATTCTCTCTCGACTTTCCTTTTAATTTTTCAATTTTTGAGACATTGCGTGTTGAGTGGATGAGCTCAAAACCATAGTTTGACTACACTGAGAAGGGAAATTATTAAATTTTATAATTTCAGTTATATAACAATAGTAAGTTTAATTAAGTCAATTAATTCTCTTATATAACACATCATAAAAGAAAACTAAAAGAGAAGAATTAATTATATTTTCAATACAATTATAGCAACTAGTTCTCGGCCTTCCTTTGAACAAATGCTTTGCTAGCTCGTTACTCCATGTCAATATGACTGAAGACTGTTAATGGCAGTAATAAGGGTAGAGGAATTATTAATCAACTGCAAATGCGCTCTAACTTGGCTTTGTTCAACTCCACTTTAGAGAGAGCATTGTGTCGGCATTTTTAATCTGATTCGTTCATTCGTTCCCCAAGAAATTAAAGACTGAACGCATAAATTAAGAAGACTTAGGCAAACTTCCGACCTCGAGCCATTCAAAGTACTGACTTCTTTGAACGGTTGTCGAGTCCATTTCAAGTAAAACCGCGCTGTTTTTTATGTTAAATAAAAATCAATTTTAATTCTATCACAATAAAGTATATATTTGGTCCGCTCGAGACGTAAAGCGGTAAATCGACCTTTGTTATGTCATATGCTAATGTGAGGTTCCCATCGGAAAGATTTTGGAGTTGCCCGAATTGGATGGTGGATCATTGGAATATTTATTAGCCTTGGGACTTGAGGTCTCCTACTCTGTTTGTTTAATTCGGTTTGATATTTGTGGCTAGCATTGTAAGTGATAAATTCTTAGTTTCTTATATATTTTGTGCTTTTTTCTTGAGTTGTAAATTTACAGCTTATTTATGACATTTTTTTATAATTTGGAAAGTTGATTTTTGAGTAAACCCGAAAAAAAGACGGCACTGCATGAAAACTTTCATCACACAAATGTACACTACGAATCTGTTAAAGACAAGCAAGAGCCACGATTCTAAAAGATCAGCATGCATCTCTCTATGTATGCATCGTCCCTTGTAGATAGATGGAAAGATGGCACAAAAGGGTTCAAGAATTCAATTTAAGATTCCTTTGAGGTGAAGACCAGACCAGACCAGAAACGTTTAAGATTAATACGGCGAGGCTGTGTGTGACGTCCGCAATTGAATTTAATTTTAAGTTAAATTACACTCTGCTACCGCAACATCGAATTATTTGTAGTTATGAACTGATCATAAACTATGGGGTGACAGTTTTATTAAGGCTTGGTGTGAACGTGGCATTAGCTGGTGTCGTTCTCTTGTTGTGTTAGTTTTTGTTAATGCTTACATGGTCTTCTAGTTGATATTATACTTGAAAATGTATATATTTAGATAATATATCTAGAAATATAATATATAATCATTTAATTACTTCGTTTTATTAGGTGCATGCTAAGTGACAAAATTTTAGGTCACTTTTTGTTAAATTAGATAATGAAAAGCTGTAGCGATATTATATATTATTTATATCTTTATTATAGAGTGTTTTAACCCTCAATTATCCTGTATGCACAAGAATGTAACTATGTCATCGTTTTTAGTTTCTATAGTAACTAATTTTATACAGAGGTCATCGTGGCGCAGTAGTAGTGCTTCGCTGTCGATGTTTGTGGGTTCGATTCCACTCGAAGGAATGTGTTATATTGCTCTAGTAGGGCAAACATCTTAAATAGATGTGCTTTCATCATACAAAAAATAAATATTCACGCTGTATTAATTAATTTTATTAGACCAGTCTCTCTGTATTAGCAGGAAAATCTCGGAAAACGTAAAGTAGTTCTATAATTACTTCACTACTAAGTTCCCAGCTTCACCTCACTTGATGACAATCAGCCACTTTCTACGACTTGCAAAGTTTAATCTTATAGCGAGAAACTGACAAAAACAGACCGACGCGACGCGGACGGTCGCTTAAGATTCATATTAATTGGAATCTTATTAAATTTTCTTATATTTTTGTTTTTTTCTTATATGGTAGTAACCATATTATAAAAAAAATATAAGAAAATGTGAGTGAGTGAAAAAGATTATTTTATTACTTAAATCAAATAAAATCAGCTTCACGTTATGTCCCGCACACAGCAGGGTAGGCAAAGGGAACCTAGTGTAAATACACTCCGTTACCCAATTCTGTCCGTCGAGTTCTGGAGAGCATTGCGTGTTGAATGGTGGAACTCAAAGCCACTCTTTGATACAGCGTGAAGCTAAAAAAATATTTTTGATATGGCTCTCTTTTTATTCTTTTCTTTGCCACTATAATGTACTTATGCACCTGTTAAAAATACTCTTTTTTTAAAATCTGGTATACTCATAATTATTTTATTAATTATCTTATTAATATTATTAATAATTTTCCTTAGAACGATTACTAGTACTAAAGTATGTTTTATAGACTGCTATGATTTGAACATGTGTCACATACGGTTATACATGTGTTCATATACGGTTACACCAATAGACTGAGATCCCAGGACCCCCAGACCTACGTAATTTTATCAAAGTTAAACTTTTGAGGATAATAAGTGTAATATATAGTTAAGACGGTATGCATACTTACTAACTGACACGCTCACCTTAAACTAACTTACTAACCTCACTCAGGGTAGAAACGTTCGTATTTAAATATGTTTTTAAGAATAATGTAAAAAGTGTATATCTATTAATGCCACACCCTTTACGTAGACTTTCACTCCTGCCAACGTTCTAACACGTATCAATTTTACGTATATTATTAACATGACTACTTATTAGACTAACAATCCACAAAATTTTAGCTTTGCTAAAATAACATAGGTGTGTGGGCCCTGGGATCTTGGGCTACCATATATATGTCAGAATACCAAAAATGGAATAAGGGACGTATATGTAAATACAAAAATATATCATGAATTGTGGTCAATTTTATGAGCAAAATTAACTTTTACGGGACGTTGGAATGCGGATAATATTTAAAATATAATTTTAATTTAATTTAAATATACTTAATTATAATTTTAATGTGCCGTGATAGACAGATCGATAGGTATGGGTCCAATTCTAACTCGGGTTAATGAAATATTTTATATGTTCATTTGCTTGCTTGGTAACAAGAAAAAACGCGGCGTTGACTTCCGCCACTCAAACCACTACGCCTTGAGAATTCGGCGGAAAGTGGGAAATGGACTTAATGGCAACGGAGGGTCATACCACTAGGTTCCCAAGTTCACTCTGCCTACGACGTTATATGCGGAATATAGAGTGAACCTGAAAAAACTCTTGTTATAAACATTTCTACTTCAAGAAACATTTTAAGCACTAGATAATTTCCCACTTCCCGTATACAAACAATTTTAAAGACTCCATTAGTAATATCTGCGGTACGTGGTCTGCATCTAAAGTTGTGGATTTGCTATATGACCACGCAGATTTAGATTTTATTTAAAATTTAAAAGTTTCCTCGTATGCATTATTCTTTTATATATATTATGGGATTTAACCTTATATAGTATTTGATTTATGTTTATGACTAAAAGTTATATGAGTAAAATGGAGGGAAATTTTAAAAGTTAGTATTTTGCAGTATTGCTCTATGACGATTTTTGTGTCTTTTTATGTTGTTTATTCTTAGTGACTGTTTAGTGATTGATGGATATTTATGAGGTATTTTGGAGAGTGTTGAGTGGAGAGAGTACATTTCCTTTGCGCTACCCGCTATTCTTACGTGAACTTTAAGATGTTAAATGGAAACTGAAGTT
Organism: Heliconius numata; assembly: GCA_016802625.1. Classification (NCBI taxonomy): domain Eukaryota; kingdom Metazoa; phylum Arthropoda; class Insecta; order Lepidoptera; family Nymphalidae; genus Heliconius; species Heliconius numata. Next base: position 184,578 of record JAEBDU010013235.1, read on the forward strand.
TGTTCCCGTTCTTGTATGAAATTTCGACATTCCCTTCACTTCCTAGACTACAATCGAAATTACAAGTTTCTAACTATAGTAGTTTCGTCTGTTGTCTGTCAGTCACTCAATAATGGAAGTGACGAATAAGGTATGGAGTGTATTTTTAAATATTAAAAAATCAGCTTCACGCTGTATGTAGAGGCCAGTCGTGGCGCAGAGGCACAAAGTGTGACTGTAAAAGCGACTGGTTGTGCATTCGATTCCTACTTGAGGAAATGAAATATTTATTTAAATTTATATTTCCAATTCTTCGCTTTGGTGTCGAGGCAAAGCATGTCGTTGTATTTCGCCTCTCAACACGCAATGGTCCCAGAATTCGGCGGAAAGTGGAGAACTAAATCCTCGCACTATTACCTCTTTAGGGAATAGGACTTCAATCAGTAGTATTATTTCTTCATTTAGATGCGAACCTGCTACCATCGTTACCATATATGTATTATCGCAATCTTAGTATTCCACAGTCAATCATACGTCGCCACCAGTCTGACTATTAAAAAGCAAGTCAGTAGTAACTATGTGCATTGTACATGCAACTGGCTGGGAGCCAAATCGTTTGGACATTTCGGTGGGTTTTTGTTAAATGTACAGGAAGTTTTTATTTCAAACAAATAGATGCAAGTTGAGGTTTTAGATGCAACTGCTAAGTTACTAGTTTTAGTGAAGTTACTCGTATGTTGTGATTTTCTAAGTATGCTATAGTTAGTATTTGTTTGTTTATACCGATTATAGGGTAGGAAAGAAAGGTAGAGAAAAGAATTTAGTCACTCTAGACACTCTATTCTCCGCTTTTTGTTGGAATATAAATGAATGATTCTTTGATAACTGATAACATATAATAGATGTACTTTTAGACATAAAGCAAAACTAAATGTTTTCTTCATGCTTGATTCTCCCCTACATTTCCTTATATAAATTTTAACTTTTCAAGTCGAGTTGTTCCATCCCTGCATTATCTGTAAGTCACGCAATAAAATAACATTTTAAATATACAGATAAAAAGACTGATACATATTTTTTTAGCTTAACGATGTGTCGTACACACGGCAGAGTGGTCAGGCAGAACCTGGGAACCTACACTCCGTTGACATTAAGACACTACCGTTCTCAACTTTCCGACAAATTCTGTTGGCATAGCGTGTTAAGTTCTGATTACGAAGACTAACAGCGACTCTATCTCTGCAATTTTCGATACATCATTTAAGTCATCTTCTACAATATAACATTATTTATAGATACTTCTAAAAGTTATCATTAAAGTTGCTCCAATACAAACAAAAGTAAGACCTAAACTAATTGACTTGCAAAATTAGTAATTTTGAAGCACTAGACGAGAAGAGGTATAAAGGCAGGTCATCAAAGCATACATTATTCAAGAGTAAATAGCTCCTTGCTAGCTCATATGTTCTTTAGTCATATACCTACTATTTTGATTAAAGTTTTATAGGAAGATAATGTAAGACCGTTCAAAGGAGAGCAGTGGGTCTACGTTAGATGAGTAGTTTTTGCTTTATATGAGAAAAATCATTTGCATCTAAGTTGTATATCATTAACTGTTAGTTAACCATACCTATATTATGAATTCGAAAGTAACTCTGTCTGTCTGTCTATCTGTCTTTTACGCAATCAGGGCCAAACCGCTAATTTAATTGCGATAAAATACTCATATAGAGATACTTGAGGGTATCGGGATGAACATAGGATACTTTTTTTTCTCATATTTGTGATATTTTCGATATATACCAATATATTAAAATACTTATTAATTTGACATGCAATTTATTCCGCCATGTTTATAACAACCACTGTTGCTAAGCAACGATTTGCAAAGTTTGTTGTTAGAAAACGTCACCCAAAATGAGCTTGCTTAACGCATCTCTCTGTTGAAAACTGAACATAATTTCATATATTTATTTAATAAATATTCGTACAGTTCAAGCGGACGTACCTGCGTTCGGGTCCACTAGTTGAGAAGAAATGGAATAATCGTAGAGTATAACCGATTTCTTTTTTATTTTTAGTGTTTCGTACCTAGACAGGAAAATGCGGAAAAGTTATAATAAAAAAAAAACAAAAATATCATAAAATTGCAAATCCAATGATTTATCATCTATTTGTTTATGCAATTTTACTCAAAATTGAAGTCAGCAGCAATATTTTTTGTACGTTGACAACTTTAATGTTTGGTCCGTACGTTAACTGTTACGATATATTCGTTTTACGGCGTTTATACGTCAGCCAGGTCAGTCAGTGTGCTGGCTCGTTGGATATTTCTTTGTATGGCTGACGAGATGTGGACAGGTTCTCTATTTCGAAGTTAGTTCGTCTGGGCATTGTAAAACTTTGTATTTTACTTTAGAAAATATCTAACTCAAACGGAACGGAAAATTTCTAATAACTAAATATTAAATATAAAAAATATACATATTTTGTATTATTAATCTTTTAAATTGTATTTTCCGTACCCGTCTTTCCACCGAATCCTTAAGGCAACGCCTGTTGAGGGGCAGACCGCCGCGCACTGCGTCGCTACGAGTAGGTACATGGAAATGAAAACATTAAATACTTTGCTACCTCAAGTGGTAATCGAATCCACAACCGTCGACTTTACACTCGCACGTTTGTGCCTCTAAAAGGAAGATGTAAATGGAAACAAATGTAAATAGGTATACAAATAATAAGACAATATTGCTTAACTATTTTATTTCATAAGTTTCATTTTGATTATTAACAGCCAAAATTGTATACAACAAATAATACTGTGGCAATTAAAATATTAAGTACTTGACTAGAAATCATGCAAAAAGGTTCACATATTTTCTTGAATTTAATTGATTTTTAGGATTCCGTATCTCATATATATAGGAACCTTTATCACTTTGTTGTCCATCTGTTCGTATGTCACGATTGTTTATTATTTTTAGCTATAGTTATGTATTTTTTTATACATACGTAAATACATACAGACATTTTCCATGTAATAAACTTCAAGTTCATGCAAATAAAGTTACGAGCAACGATAGAGTTAGTATTGTAAATGAAAATATAAAAAATTGTATTTTATTTAGATTTAATACTTTACTTTGACATTACCACAGCCATTATTATCATTATATTCGCTCTTAATATTAGCTATTAATCTTATAAAGGTATATTACTTAAGGGGAAACAAATCTAAATGAAAATTGGAGACATTAATTACTTAAATATAAATATTAACAGAAATATAAATAAGTAGGCTTAAAACTGAATAAATAAATTAATTTTTAACTAAAAGAAAAGTCGGTGTCAAGCTAATGCTACAACACCTTTACTACAATATCTAATTACTAAGCCTGTTTGTTTTACTTGGCACCGACTTCAAAATTATAAAATCTTTATACAATTATTTTTCACTTTTTAGTTCGTTGTTAGAAGACGGTTATTCTTTTTGTTAAAAATTAATTTATTTTACGATTTTAAGTGATGGGTAGATCTTAAAATGATGCTTTTTAAACGAGTGGTGATGGTGGTGGTAGTGGTTGTCAACGAGTGGTTGTGGTTGTCCTATGTAAAACTTTATTTAATTAGGTATTATTTTTGTGCAAAGTTACATTTTGGTATATTGACAAGAACATACATAAAAAGTATTCGGGCGAATTGAGAATCTCCCTTTTTTGAAGTTGGTTGAAAATGAGAACAACCTCTTTTTTGAGGTTGGTTGAAAAGGAATGCAACGATCAGGAATCTCACCTCTGACATCAATTTAAAAAGTTTTTGCTTGTAACTATTACAGTATAATCAATTTTTTACCAAAAAAAACAAACTTTCTAAATTTTCACCCGATCTCATAATTGGAACCTAACCAAACTTTCACCAAATTATCCTTGAAGTGTATCCTTTCAAATAAAAAAAGAATCATCAAAATCGGTTAGCGCGACATTGAGTTATTCGTCTATTTGTCGCGCACATACCTAATACAAATCTAAGACTTATGTGATTTTCTCATAGATACCATTGTCAGACATGGACCAAAAAAAAATGGGACTATTCGGAAAGCTTCACCTTTCAAACAAAAAAAAAAATTCAAAATCGGTTCACCCAGTCAAAAGTTATGAGGTAACAAACATAAAAAAATAAAAAAAAGGGAAAATACAGTCGAATTGATAACCTCCTTTTCTCACAGAAGTCGGATAAAAAGTATAGCGATTTAACATTTTGATTGATGTGTAAGATCGATCTATATGAAAATTATATTAAAGTGAAATATACCAATTTTACGTAAATATATAGTGTAGGTACGATTTTTTTCTTCATACAAAACGAAGATATTATACTTTTTGGAGTGGGTTTTTATACATTGGTTTCAAGATTTCTTCCCTATTCTTCTTTTATCAGGTAAAATTTTAAGTTCAAGTTAAATATATTATCATTAATTACACTATAATTAAAATAACTTATAATTTCTAAACCTACATTAAAACAATTTAAAAAATCACAGCCATCTTTTGGCTAAGATAACGTAGATGCCAATTCTTACTTAAATTTCAAACATCTAAGTATCTTACAAAGCTATTACATATCTGTTTACATTAAATTATTAATAATTAATAATTAAAAATTAAGATTATTAATGATTACAAAATACATTATATAAGAGAAATTGAATGAGGTTATATTAATTATTCGTTTATGAATCTCCGCTGTCAACAGGCAGGAACTGTTGTTGCGCGACTGATGATAAGACCATGTCGATGGGTTTCGTATCGTCGTATAGGGAGGGAGCTTCGCAGAGTATGGCAAAAGTCCCCACTATGGAGGCAATGGTGAAGATCCATAGAAACAGTCTGTCCAATACCATGGCGACGAAACCCCAGTCTTGATCTTCCTGTGTATTGATACATATATAAATACCTTGATATATATAAAACAGCTTCAAGATATATCCCACACAGCAGGGTAGGTAGAGGGAACCTAGTGGTAAGACACTCTGTTCGCCCTTTTTATCAAACATTCTAATAACATTATTTATCCTACGATGACGAAGACAACATATAATAAATATACATAACTAAGTGCATCAAAAACATAAGTTTTCTTAAATAAATAACGATCTTCACAAAAATATTAAAAAAAGCTAAGCTTTGGATGAACTTTTAATAAGGTGACCTAAGTGCAAACATCCGCCTTGAACATTTCCTTTGCAGTATTTAGACTAAAAGTAATTAAAGTTCTCATTTACGTAATACGTCGAGTGCGGAAACTAGGTGAGCTATCAAACACAATGAATTGAAACTATTAATATAATCGATTTAAGGGAATATTGAGGCCAGGCGTGGCTGTGAACGCTACTGGTTGTGGGTTCAATCTACACTCGAGGAAAGGAAATATTTGCTTAAATATGTATCTTGATATTTTCGCTCTGGTGTCGGGACAAAGCGCGGCGGTGAGTTCTGCCGCTCAACCTGCAATGCCTTCAGAATTCGGTGGAAAATGAGAAACGGAGTGTTTTAACACTAGGCCCACCTTGCTGTGTGCGGGATACAGCGATAAAAACATATTAAACTTTTCATTTTCTAAGTAATAAAATATTATAATAAGTCTTTTACGTTTAATCCACCATAACAGGAAAATGGAAATTATTTAAGTATAACATTTACTTTTAATTTATTTTAAATTGTATATTTCTCTGGTCACTGCGCCATGCAGGTGAAGTTTATTTATGTAGACAATTCGATCCCTTTATTTACAATCTTGGGATCCCGAAATCCGATCCAAAAACTTCCCTTTTGAATTGCAAATGAAAAAAAGTATATCTCAACAGTTTAATATGTAATGCAAAAACTTAAAGGTTGAAATGAAAGCAAAAAAAAAAAATTCTTATATAATAATAATAATAATATTTGTTAAAACGTTAATAATACATTAAAATTTTTATATTTTAATTTATATATGAAACAGCTTAACGTTTTATCCCTTATAAAGCAAAGCTGGCTGAGCAAATTTAGTGTCAAGACACTTCGTTCTATACTTTTCGGAGATATTGCGTGTTGAGCGGCGGGACTCACTGTCACGTTTAATCCTGCTGGAGCGGGAAATTACAAATTATTCTTTGCTATGACTAGTAAGTCCCACTAAGCACCGATGGCCTTAATTTTTTTACTTACCGCGTTAAACTCATCCTGCCTTTGCATGTGATGTTGTATGAACATGACATTATGAATGGCTTTCTCCAGCTCGAAGGGATATTTTTTACGAGGCGTTATATCGCTTAGAGAATCATCTAAGCCTGACATCACAGAAGGTAGTCCGTTGTAACCTGCACCCAAGCTTCCTAATGCACCGACAAGTCCACTGAACCTAAGGCGTATTATAGTATTACATATGTTTGTGTATGATTTCTGGTTTTAAAGGAAAAAACTGCATGTAATAGATATTTTTTCTTTTTATAAAAATAATGTTAAGTTTAATTTTTATTTCATTTCACAATCATAGAATCATAGAATAAAACATTGTACAGAAATTCTTACCGATTAGTTGCAGTAGTAGAATGTAGACCATTGCATCCTCCAGGTAAATGATGACGCAGCGAATCCGGGCTGGACGCGTTCGAATTGGTCTGCTCAGCCGCTGCCAGAGCATCTTTAAACTTATTCTTCTTCATACTTCTACCAGCTATCTTCTGCGCAGCTAGATCCCTAAGTAAATCCTTGGGAACCCTCATCAAAAGCAATTTAGGTAGCTTAGTTATAAAGAATTTTCTAACCCAAGGCGCCATTTTATGAGTACTAGGTTTGCGATAGTGCACGTTTAATATTACAATGGTTATTACAACCGACAGTCCAACTAACAACATCGTGAATAAAAGATATTTTCCAAGCAACGGCAGTGCAAGCGACGTAGATGGTATAATTTCTGAAATAAGAAGGAAAAACATGGTCTGGGAGAGCAAAATGGATATGCTTAACGCGATCTTCTCTCCTGAATCTGCTGGCAAGTAGAAGACGAGTACTGATAGGTAGGATATGCCAACGCAAGGCACTATCAGGTTGACGGTGTAAAAGAGAGTCTTCCGCCGTAATGTTATGTTGAAGAAGATATCTGAAACAATTATTATTATTTACTTCGGTTGATAGAATAAGCATATATCTTAGATTATATTTTGAAATATTTATTTACGGTGTTCAGTTCCGCCACTCAACTTGCAATGCCTCCAGAATTCAGCGGGAAGTGGGGAAGGGAGTATCTTAACAATATTCCCTCTGCCTACCCTGCTGTGTGCGGGGTACAGCGTGAAGCTGATTTTATTCAAATTAATATACTCGTATTTATTTAGAAACGCTTTAATTCGACAGTGTTTTCAAACATTAATTATGTAGTGAAAAATTCAAATACAAAATACCAATATGAAACATCTATAGTCTATACAGTGTATACACGTTCATACATACCAATTTTATTTCACATAAACATAAAATAATAACTGAACAAATATGATAAGTAAAAAGTCAGGTATCGTTTCCAACACGTTTCTACTTCATTTTATAAAAAGTAATAGCAATAAACGAGAATATTAAAGGGTTATTGGACGCGTTGTAAAACCGCAAATGGGGGGGTAAGAAATTATGATCCGCACGAGAGCTGCCAGGACGAATATGGCGTTATGAACTCAATTATAATAATTTTGGCTCAATTATATTATTTATTCAGCTTCACGCTGCATCCCACACACATCAGGGTGGGCAGAGGGAACCTACTGTTAAGACACTCCGTTCCTCATTTTCCACTGAATTCTGGAAGCGTTGCGTGTTGAATGGCAGAACTTAACTCTCATATGAAAATATTAAATATTTAATTTCCTTGAGTGGGAATCGAACTTACAAACAAGTGATTTGAATTTTTATTTTTTTTAACATTGTTAATAGAGGGAGAAAGTTTGCACGAAATATTTTTTTAAGTAGGTACGTAGGTTTGTACGCTTTTAGTACGTTTCCACAAATTGGTATTTAGGAAATGTACTGTAATAAAAAAATCAAATTGGTTTATAGGAAACCGAAATGTAAGCAAAGCCACGAGCAGAAAGCTAGTGTAACATATGTTGAAACATTGTAATTATCCTGGTAACTGTCAATTGGAGTCGCCAGTCACTTAGTCGCAAGGGCAATTTGAATACGGGCCCAAACTATTTTGATTGGACTTTCAAATTGAGTCTTACTGCCCAATATTGAAGACGGAATAGTAATAGAACTAATAGGTTCTAGTCTTGTGGGATGAGAAGGGGTTGCAATTTAACGTAGGGGGTATAGCAGGAGATATTTATTTATATAACTATAAGAACTCTCTTCGCTGGACAACCATTACTTGATAATTATATAATGAGGACTATAGCAAAATTATTTTAACCATAACCAAAACAACTCCACAGTATTATATTAGTATTTTAGATTCAAAACTTGCGGAATCGATTCAAATCTATTTAGATTTCATACCATATTATTATTACGCAAAACAGCTATTAGTCCTGGCCCTTACTAACCGTCTCGTAAATGCCACCTAATCGATCCCCAGCAACAAGCAATTACAAGTGACTAAATGTAATCAAAGTTTCTCAAGTAAACACCCCGTGTTGATATTGTTAGCTTTGGTTAGATAATGAAGTTTTGAACCGATAGCTTTCCTTCGATTATTTGAATTAATAATTATCTGGAATCCCAATGAGAGATATTGGTTTCTTGGATATTATTTCTTGGTTACAATATTGTTAATTTATTTGTTAAATATTTGGTGAATGATATGCGTTAGATCCGTTTCCTCTTGCTATTCCGCTCGAATTAAGCGAGAAAATAATAAAAATAATAATACTTGTTTGTGATTTATTTCTCTGTTCTCAACATTTCGTTTAAAATTGTAACGCGATGTTTTTCTGTGTAATTTTTCCAATAGATAATTTTATTTAATAAAATTCAAACGCCCACTCTGTCATACCAGACAGACAGAAAAATTTTAAGTATTTATAAATAGGCCTAAACATTAAACAATATCAACCATGGCGTCTTAAACAAAATGATATCCTACTGCCAAACAAAATGTGAAAATTCCGTATATTCCCGTTCCCGCAACAATTTCCAGCAATCATCTCTCAGTTCCCTCCCCATACTCCCAAACCTACAATTCCCTACAATTCCATACAATCCAATAAGAAAACATAAATATCCACCTGGCAACACCCAACGTTACCACAAGACACATAAACCCTACTAAAAAAGCCCTAATCTCACCTCGAGCCTCGTAAATACCGCGGCACGTCGACAACGCTTATCTATGCTAAATTACTTGCGTTGTACCGCTCTTAACAGGTTAAACGCTTGTTTTGTTAATGCTTGAAGGCAACGCGCCCTGAATACTGATACTGGACTGATTAATGCTATTGGATTTTTTCTTTTTGGTGGTGGTTTCCATAGGAAATAGATTTGGATGGATATTTTTTTTGTATTATTAAATAATACATACTACGGAAATTGATGGTTCGTGTCATTTTCTGCTGGTTTTTTTTAATTTTTTGTATTTTTAATAATAATTATTTTAATATACTTCTTTACAAAAAGTTGAGCCTGTTGACTGGCAGGACTTAACGTTGCAGTATAGTTAAATAGGCACAGAGAACCAAATGGCAGGCCCACCACTTTTTGCACAATTTCAAGACAATGCACGAGTAAGTTTTGAGGCTTGGAAGAAAATAAAGAAATCTAGGGTAAATAAATAAAAAAAAATAGCCTTAAAAGGGGGGCGAAATTTGGTATTAAAGCCGCTAGATCAAGTGAGGTATCAAATGAAAGGGCTTTGATATTGACCACCTAGGATACGAACTTCAAAAAATGAAGAATGACCACCATTCCTTCTCCGCCAGCATCCTGAGAAGACCAACAAGGTGCCCAACCTATAGTAGACAGCCGGCACTTACCATATTTGAAAGGGCTTACATAGAGGATTGGAAAAAGAACTTTTATAAAAATTATATTTACACAACAAATGTATGTTACGTTGAGGTTTTTAAAGTTTCAGTTAGCGATAATAAATATGTTAAAATATAATTTTTAGATATTGAACTCACAACTATCGATTTTACATTCTAAAGTCTGTCCTACGGTAGCGTATGATATCAATAATAACAGTAACTATGTTTATTTAAACAACCAACAAGTTAATCTGTTATTAAGTACTTGGTAGGTTACTCATCTTATTGCATTGCTATATGAAACTGATATTTTGTCGGATATAGGTAAATTAATATTATCATATAGTTATAGAACTAACCTGGATATGGTTCTTGGCAGCATGGATAGTACCTCTCGTGCCTTTCAGCGGGTACCCCCAGGATATCCCATTCCACAGAAGGATAATATTCGCGTAGATCAATACCAACTTCTACCATGTCGCCTTTTTTCTGGTTTATATGTTTCAAGTCAATCTAGGAAAAAATATAAATTTTCATAAAATGCGTTAATTTAAGATACGTATTTTTATTCCGAATCTTCGTGTCCGTAGTAAAAGAAACAATTAAAACTGTTTATAAATTTATACCTGATCCCCATCATAACTCCAAGATCCAAATTTCAAGAAGCATGTCTGTTGATCAAAAGGGAAGTATCTGACATCGATCTCACACGACGACTTGAATATAGCGGGCGGTGTCCACAGCACTTTGCCGGTGTGGTGAAGTACAGCTTTGGTCATCGTCGTCACTACGTACTCTCCGTCCGCACTGTTAACAATTTTCAGTTGTAACATAAATAAAACTGGTTAAGTGTAAGTTGGACTCGCCCACCGTTCCGTACCAATTTCAGGATTGTAGGTCCACATACATAGTAAGTACATCAAGGTAAGGTGAAATACTTTAAAATTTTCACTTTGTGCCAAATTTCATAACTGCAGGTCCAAGGAAAAACCCTACAAGTTTTTATTATGCCGCGAATTTAATAAAAATTCCAGCAAAATCAATGCATAAATTCCAGCAAAATCAATACAATTTTACATGAGCATGATAATTAAGTGGCAAGTGGGAAATAAAATGTTTTAACACTATATTCCCTCTGCTTAAGCTGCTATTTTCATGATTCCGTGTTAAGCAAAAAATAAATATATACATACACAAAGACTTCACATAAAAAATCAAGTTACATCTCAACACAACATTTGATTAATGTCCAAATAAAGGAAAACATTTAAGGGAGTATATTCCAAGCACTACCATTATTCAGGAGTATCTGCAAATTTGTTTCACAGTTTATCCTTTGTACACAGCCGTAAGATTGGAGAAGGCACGAGGACGGAATACATCGTTTAAACGGCGGCGGCCCCCCATTCATCGTATAAATCCCATCATTTGAAAATATACGTGGTTATATTACGTTAGAATTGCTAAGATAAAGTTCTAAATTTGTGCTATTTCTTTAAGTTTTAGTTTGTTTTCTGGCTGTATTGTGGTTGAGAAGGAAAAGAGTGTAAACTATAAAATAAATAATATTTAAACATAAGTATTGACATATGTCTTAAAATGCGAAGTAACAGAAATGTAAAGAAATAAAAAAAATAAGCTAATGAAAGTTTTTATATGTAAATAGTATAAGAAGTTTGAATTTAAGCGGATTAAATTCTTACGAATTCTCTGGATTTCGAATAAAACTAGTCAATCGCTTGTACTAAATGAATGTAGATAACTAGGATTTTTGCATTTCAGCTTGAACATGCCCACATCAAGTAACCGTAGAATAGTAGATTCATACGGTTTATTATTAATTGGTTTCCGAAATCCGCCAATTTAGTGATATTATTAGCTAATTCGAGCAATATAAACACCGTACTTGAAGCCAGCTTGGGGCAGTGATAAAACATCTGCCTGTAAATTGGACGGATGCGAGTTCGATTTAAATTAATTTTATTTCCTCGTTCCAGTAGACGAGTTTTAAGATGTCAATTCGATTCCCATTTGAATATATGGGCTGTTGAGTATTTTCAGTTGAATTGAACACGCAATGGCTCCAGAATTCAGCACAAATTGAGAAAAGGAACTATCTTAATGGGACTGGAGTTCTCTGCCAACTCAGCTATAAAAAATACCTACCACTACAAATATATGCCTAAAAACCCTAATATATATATATATATATAATCATATTGCCATCAAAATTAATATACTCGTATAAACTCCCATACACCGTATATAACCCCCATATATCACCCCCATTATAAATTGAATGAAGCGTGATCACAGTATAAGACTGGTCGCACGTGCGTCTCATTCTTCATGATTAATAGACCGCCGGTCTGCTCTGACACTACATGATGTATCATTTCTATTTCTTGTCGATATTTGCTATCAATTAGCTTTAAGTGTTACATGGTGGTTGTTGCTTTTGGTATTTTTTGTATATATGTGGTCAATTTTATGAGGCTGAAATGGTGTAGTATTTATAAGTTTCTTGCCGGCTCCTCGGCAGAACTGACTTCCGAGCCAGTGTTAGTCCTGTACGACTGACACTACTAATATTTCTATATAACTTGACGATTCCGAAGTGCTTGTTCTTGCATAACGAAGAATTAATTGAATAACGAAGATATAGATTTTTTTGCGTCTCCTGCTACGCGGATTAAAGTAAGAAACTTCATTCCACAATCGTTGCCTTTACAGTCAGACACTACGCCACTGCGTCACGACGGCCTCAAAAGATATTAACTATAGGTATTAATCAACTAACGAATAACTTGTGAATATTTTGTAAAATATCAAAAGATTTAAAATTTTTAGCCAAACATTCAATTCACCGTACAAAATATGTACACGAGAAAAATGATTTGCAACATTTAGTAGCTTGCATCCGGATTTCCAATAAAAAAAATTAAACGAATCGGATCCGACGAAAATTTCAATTTTGCAATTTAAAATTT
>JAEBDU010013235.1:217540-247982 GCA_016802625.1 Heliconius numata
CATAAATATATTTATTAAATAATAATTTCCAAGTTTTAGCAGTGTCGCCGTTATGTATTATTTATATATTTTTCGATAAATGTTCATTATATATATTTAATTAATAAAATTAATATTGTCTTTACCGTTTTCCACTAATCAGTTTATTACTATAAAATAAATATTTTCCTGTAATATTTTATGGTTGTTTGTTAAAATTTGAAACAGATTTTCGAAACTGCCATCAATCTGTCTGTCCGTTTATGAAAATAAAAATTGGAAACGACTGAATAAATTTGAATGGGATTTTCGCCACCAGTGAGTCTTTTCAGGGCATATTTTGTGTTGTTTTTGATCCTGAAAATATACGTTTTATTGTTTTGCAACATATGTAAATATTTGTTTTTGGGTTCTGGTTTTATCCCACATATTTAAAGAGAACTTCGTGTCAAGACACTTCGCTCTCCACTTACCACTCGAAATCAAATAAAACGCTGCAATTAGGTTATGAAGTGTTAACTTCATACATTTTCTAAATTTTAATGGAGAGCAAATATATCTGTTCTGTTCTTCTGACTCTTATGCCGCGATTTTAAATAACGATTTGCGTTGTTTGTTAATGACCAGTGCAGGGAAATAAAATAAATTTTAATATAATGTTTCCCCAGAATGAGGATAAAATAAACCTTAATAAGCGTTAAGACACTCCGTTCCCATTAAGATACTTTCAGCCAAATTCTCGAAGCATTGCGAGTTTAGTGTCTATTTATATTTATATCTATCTTTCTAAAAAAATATATTACCGATAGTTCTATTACTTATTACTTAAAAAATATTAGTTAAATATTAATAAACTCATATATTCATATATGAGTTTATTAATATGAAATGTATGTAGATATATAAAATTATTCCATTCGACGAAGATCAAATAGAACAAAATAGTGGTAGTTGGCGCTCTGGGGGACATTTCGATACTATGATTTATGATCTATTCAGGTACTTCTGTAGAAAAGCGTTGAATTATTCAAAATTTAATATGTGCTAACTTTGGACGTGAAATAGAATTGTTCAGTTTCGTATATTTTATCGTGAACTTCTAACGTGGTGAATATTTAAACTAGATTTAGGATTACATTCTTTCAGCAGCTGATGTTGCTATAATCTTTAATATATATGCGGGATTCTTATTTTGTAGCTTCTCGTTGTACCCCGTATGTGGCAGGGCAGAGGGAACCTGGGTACCTAGTGTTAAGACATTTCCGTTCCCCACCTTTCCCCGAATTCTGGAGAAACTTAACAGCGCGTTTTGCCTCAACATTAAGGCGAAGAAAGGAATATATTAAATATAACATTTAACCGATTTTCGAACCCACAACCTATCATCTCCATAATTCGGCGAAAAATGGGGGATGGAGTGTCTTAAGTTCTTAACACTAGGTTCCTCTACCTCCCCTTCTGTGAATGTGATACAGCATGAAGCTAAAAAAATATTTCATACATTTCTATCGTAGCTGACAAGGGTTGTACCATTTATCATAATATCTCTCTCCCTGTCAAGGTACCGGCTAACTCTTATTAGTTTTCTAACCCACTGTTTTATGCATGAGACTACAAGAGAGAAGTAATAAACATTGTATCGATTTGCTTCGATAATCTAAATGAAGGTTTGGAATTGGGCACTTGTGTTGCCAGTAAAATTATGTTGGGGTTATGTTTTTAGAGCATAAAGATTGGCTGGAAGGAAATAGTATTGTTTTATTTGGAATAGTTTTTTTTTGTTTATGTATTTTTTATTTATTGTATATATATATATATATATATATATATATATATATATATATATAAAGACATTTTCTTGAATGGTTACAATAGTATGAACATATTTAAATGTCGTTCATCAGTGTCATCATTCTTTATCAGTGTGCACGTGTTTTTTCGTTTTGATGTACGGAACCCTAAAAACGAAATAACTCAATTTAAGTTTAAATACCAATTAAACGATCAACAAGCGAACAAAACAATTTTTCCCAACATTTTCAATAGCATTTAATAAATACCCATTTTAAAATCACTAAAGCTAACTTACAAAAACAATAGGACTATTGTAATGCAGTTTGTAAGGCTCTTGTCCAGCGGTGGTGTGCAGTGCATATGATGATAATGTAGGGAAGAATCACGATTTATATTTATGTAGATCTATTATAGCTCTTATGTCTTATCGAATAAAGTCCGGAATATACCGTGTGTATTGAGTTCACAATGCTTGCTATACAGGAAAGCGGGGCTTCCAGTGAATGCGAAAATTATTTTTATTTTAGGAGTGTTTAGTATTATTGCTGTGTTTTTTTTTAATTTTGTTACTACGTGATTAATAGACAATGTACAGACGAAAGTAAGCGGCGTCGAACGCTGTAATTCGGTATGAACAACCTGAAATATCTACGGGATTCATGGGATACGGGAACATACGGGTTTTCACGTTGTTTTGTCCTTGCAAATGATGTAGCGGGGCACCTTTCGTGTAAATATAAACAAATCTAATTCTTGTTTCTATTCCAAAAGATCAAAAACGAAATTTAAATGAATCTCTGTTTTATTGCAGGTTCCAAATGTAGAGGAGATGATTGTTTTTAAAATATATTCGTTTCCCGTGGCTTGACTTGGCTGTCGACTTCGACACACATGTAATTATGTTAAAAGAATCTTCAACGGTCAATCACCTAACACTTAACTATATACCATAAAAAAATCATAGTAAGGTACCTTAGAATTGGGTTGGCTTTATCTAGATATTTCATTACTTTTTATAGAGAAACAAACATTTTCATCGACTTTACAGTATGTTTTTTGGTGGATTTAACCGAACGGGAAGCGAACCCACACCCACCTGTCGCGCTTACAATCGCACTTTTGTGCCCGTGCACCACGACAGCCTCTAAAATACCAAATACTATGATATCATATCATATTATAAGATATAAACACAACATTCAGTAGAGGACCGGCGTTCAACGAGGCCGCAATGCGGGCGACGTATTTAAAACTCGCATGCCTGAAACTGATTTATGCTAAGGTTCTCAAAATTTATAGATTCCCGCTTTAAAGCAATTATCGCCAACTATGAGAATAACACCCTCTAATACATGATCAGAGGTGTTTTATTGGGGAGGGGGTTTATTTTTATTGGTGGAGTGTTTGATATATTTAATGAAGTAGGTTCCCTTATAGCAGGGTTAGTAGCCCATTTTCTTGACAATTTTTGATCCATGCGTGTTGAGTGACAGTCCTCAACGCTGTGCCTTATGTTGTTACTAATGTCAGGAAATAAATTAAAGAAAGAAATTGAACCCACATCCGTTGCGATTACGGTCACACTCTGTGCTGCTCCATGATGACTTATTAATTATTGCTGCTCGATGATGACTTATTAATTGTTTTAAAGATTTTTTTTTTTGGAATATGTATTGTGCTGTAATTACGAAAATGTCTAGTGGTTATGGGTTCGATTTTTACTTCTTTTATTTAAAATGTTTCGCTTTTAAGATTTGATTGGATACACTCAATTTCACAGATATTGCCCCAATGGTCCCAGTAGGTACGATATCCCCTAAAGTACTCAAACTTATGTTATTCATAAAGTAATAAATTATCAAAAAATATAAATGAAATATCCATAGCAATATCCTAAATACAAGCAACTAGACAGTCTACAAGAAATAAACTACTCTTAATAAATATCAGGAAAGTTCCTACAATCTGGATTAATTTGTAACGTGATGCTAGAGTGGCCATTAAGTGGGAAATATGAAAATTTACTTTATATTATGATATTTTCTTGGCTCTAATAATAATGTTATGAAAATATATCAAATTATGAAAAATATGATATTTCTATACGTGAAAATGTTTAAGATATTAAAAGCTTTTCAAGAGTTCGTTTCAGTTTCACATTGTGTTAAGACACTTCGTTCCTCACTTTCCACCAGAATTTGAGACTTTGGCTATCGGAGTAGGAAAATAGATATAATTTTAATTTAATCATTCCCCGAATGGAAATCGAACTCACAACCATAGAGTTAACTGTCAAGGCTATCCCATTGTCTAATTACGGCATCATACAAGATGCACCCACACTCACTTTTATACGCTGATTTCCAACAGAGAAAATAATAAAAATCTTTCAGAAGAGTACATTGGACGGGTTCAAATACGGCAACGTTGAACGAATAGGTTAACGAATGTGTTAAATAATACTTTAAAAATGTGAAGACATTTAATAATCACAATTAATATAAATTGTCGCTGAACTGTAATTCTAAGCAATTATATATATTTGGTTAGAACATTTTTTAAGAAATCTCCCTACAGAGCGAGCTAGCGTATAACAATTTAGAACTTAAGATAAAACATGAATTCTTTGATCCTATTTTTCAGCTAAAAAGTTTAAAACCTTATGTGGTCATCCTAAGTCTTTACTGTTAAGTAATTGCCTCAATTCCATATCTCGCTGCGCTCGTTTGTAAAAAGCGAACTCCACATTGCATGTTCCATAGAGCATAGATTTTTTTAAAATTTTTCAACAGATAAATGGATTCATGCTATTTAAACTGTTAAATAGACTAGTGTTTTGTTTTTTAGTTCACCCAAAGTTTTGGGAAAGAAAAAAATCATAAAGCTATAGAAATCTTCCATATATTAGATAGACATATTTTTTTTCCTTTTACGGCCTTATATCGCAGTCGTAGTCACCCCGAGCGAGAATCGAACCCACAAACGCCGTGCTCACAGCCAGACGCCGTATCTCAATTAGTCCTACTTCTATAATGTAATAAGCTCCTAAATTTAAATCTAAATAACATTTATATAACTCTTAGGTTCATTCAAAGTAAGATTAATCCTTAAAATATTAATTAAATGTCGGGTTAATTTCAAAGCTGTTGTTTTCGAGCACAGTAATAATCTATTAGACGTTAAATATTTTACTGTTATAATAGCTAATTAAGTATTTGTCTTATTTAAATTATCTCTTTACTTAAAATTAATTGTAACAAACTCTGGTATCAAGACTGAGCACGGTGTTGAGTTCTGCAACTCAACTCGTAATGCCTCCAGAATTTGTCGGAAAGTGGGTAGCGGAAGTATCTTAATGAGAATGAAGGGTCTTAACATTAGGTTCCCAGGTTTCCTTTGCTCACCCGCATAAAGCGTTATGCTAAATAAAAAAAATATGCGGCTAATATGTCAGTCACTTAGTATCGTAAGAGTTTTATATATACTCGTATACCAAGAAAATCTAGAATAATATAGCAAAGATTTAAACCATTTACCATTAAACGTCTCGTAAAATCGCTTCCGAATCTTCTCACATTCCATCCCTTATTACTATTGGACACCATTTCCTTATAAGAAGAAAAAATAGGACTTTAAAAGTGACACTTATTGCGGAAGAAAAAATCTCGTTTAGAAAGAACTATTCAAGATATCGTTTTTGTAATAGATTGTTTGTTTTGGTTTGTTTTTGGTGTTTGAGAATAACAAAATGATTTTAAAATTGAATCAGCTTCACGCTGTATCCCATAAAGAGCAGGGTAGGCAGAGGGAACCTAGTGTTGAGACACTTCATTCCTTACTTTCCGACGAAATCTGCCGGCATTATTCAGTGCCTGAACTCAACGCCGCGCTTTGAATTGTTACCAGGGCGAGTGGGAGCCGAACCCACAACCTGTCGCTTTTACATTCGCTGGCTTATGTACCTGCGCCGCGTAAAGTGGAAAACGGAAGGGTCTTAATGGGAACGGAGTATCTTAACACAATGTTCCTATGTTGTCTCTGCCTGCCGTACCTGTAGTCGTTCCTAATATAACATTCTGTATTTAATAGACATTTCAATAGTAAATGGATAACGAGAACTGACAGCGAATACCAAAACAACAGGTTCGATGGTTCACTGCAGGCTGCAGGGTGAACAATGTGACAATCAGTACTATGAGACAATGGGTTTACAATTAAACTAGCGTCTTGGGCGGTTATTGGGATGTCACAGCTATGTAAGACATTTTAGGGGGTATTTGCATTTTATATGTTAAAATAAGTATATTGAAAATTATGTTTTCGAATTATGTATTTCACGGTTAGGGAAGGGAAATATATTTTAAGAATACGTATAAAAAAATGAAAAGGAAGGGAAGTGTGTCAATATTATGAAAGTGTTAAAAATTCCGTTTTCTTTGGTAAAAATTGAACCCACAACCTGTCGCGATAATAGTATTTTTTTGGACGAATGGCGTTCCAAAGTTTGACATGTTCAACTAAACAATCTTATTGATTCTTTTTTTGGGTACACTTAGACAAAGTACATTGGGTCGGTACCCAAGTTTTTAAAATGCTGACACTGACGAAATATCAATAAGCGCGATATAATTTCTGTTTCGGAAAACAAAAAATCCAATTAAAATCTAAAAAAAAAACAAATTAAAAAGAAAATTTTCTTTCTAATATAAAAAAAAAATAATTATAAAACGTGAGCATTGTTTACCCATTATTGTTTCAGAAGCCACCCTTAACGCGTATATTACAAGGGAGGAGAGATAGCGTTCCTCAAGATACTAGATTATGTCGCAGACAGAATGGAAGTTCCTACAAAAGATTAATTATCTGAGACGGTGCTTGTAGGATTATATTCACTTGGATTGTTTTTTTGGTATTATTTTTAGAAATCTTTTCAAAAAATTTTTAATAAGATTATAAGGTTTTTGTTTGCTTAATCTGGGTTGGGTGAACGGCGTTGGGTTCCGCAACTCAGTACAATCTGTTTCTTATGTTAATATAGGACAAGTTGGGATCGAGTGATTTGCCATTTACTTTTCCCTATTGTTTTTTTAAAGTGGTGGATTCGTTTCCCTCTGAAGGGTTTGAATTATTTTCATTTCTTCGCTATGGTAATAAAATAAAATGCAACGTTGAGTTTCCTCACTCTACACACAATATGCCGAATATTAAGCGGAAATTGAGGGACGGATTGTTCTAATTCTAGATTCCCTCAACTTACTCAATTTTTCGGGAAAAAGAGGAAAGTCGGTTTTTCATGTTTATGAATATTAGATATAGCAGTTTGTTTTTTAATTTTCAAAAAATGGACAAAAATGCGTAGGTATACCTAAACTCCAATAATAATAATTCCACTAATTGATATAGGAAAATGATCTGCAAATATGTTTTGTATTAAAGCATTACATATCGAGTATGGCTTCGGCTTCGAGTCCCTTTCATCAAAACGGCTTTTTATCCTGCCAAGAGGCTTAATAGTGGTTTATTGTTTTTCCACTCTCACCCTCGCCACTCGATCCTATTATTGTTACGGTTTAAATTTGATTTCTATTTACTGGACCACTTGACCTCTTGTAAGCAATGATTGTTGAATTTTGTTTATTGATGGGTATAAGGTTTGAAGATTAATTTTAAATTTGATGGTAGAATTATCTATTAAAAAAGTCAAATGATGAAAAAGTTATTGTTGCTATTAATACTATTTGAAAAGTAGGTAGATTTAATTTGATAGATTAAAATCATAAATTAATAATATTTTAATTGTCTTTTGAAATAAAAAAACAAAGAAAATTTACCGCTAATTCATACCGTTTTTCAATTTTGTCTTATAATATGCATTATAAGATGGGTAAAATTTGAATACTGAACAGTCATGTTCACACTACACGTCCGCTACTGCGACATATGGATGTATATTGTTTTACGGATGCTTATATATATTTTTTCTCGATATTAAAATTTTCAACTTTAAATAAAAATATAACAGTTAATATTTTAGCCTCACGCTGTATCACGCACATCGCAGAGTAGACAGAGGGTACCTAATATTAAACCCTCCGAAAGACACGTGGAAAGTGGGGAAGCAGTAGTGTTTTATTAGGAACGAAGTATCTTAACACTTGGTTCCCAGGTTCCTTCTGCTTACATTGCGATATACGAACTACTATATATACTGTGTACCAACTAATCTCACATAAAAACAACAAATTTCAAAACGTAAGCATAACCAAAATTAACAAACACACAACATTAGCTTACTTAATACCACACTCCTTCATAATAACTTTCACCTAAAGGCAATTTAAAACAACCTTTTTTAAGTGGCCATCGAGAGTGTGAGGGTTCACAATTATCACGCAGCGTATGCGAAACCTCTCACCGAGCAAAATCATTGGACCCTATCCGTTTTCAAAACAAATACTTGCTATGAGGCCTTGTTTATATGTGTTTTTAGTTAGTCTGACTAAATAAGTATTTAGTTGAGAGGATGAGTTAAAAATAGTCCTTCATTTGCCGTAGGTTCCGTTGCCTCATTCCTGTTCCTTTCTCAAATTAAGGAGGCATTGGGCGTTGATTGGTGAAACTCAACGCTGCATTTTTGCCTCTACACAAGAACGAAGAAATGAAAATGTATATTTAAATAAATATTTAAATTCCTCGAGTAGGGATCGAACCCAAAATCAGTCACATTATTCACTTTGTGCCCTTGCACCACGATGGTGTCAGATTTATCATATTTAAAGATTTACTATTTTTGTGTTTCTGTTCATCATTATTATACATTTCATCATCATCATCATCACCAACAGCCATCTTTTGTCCACTTTTGGACATAGGCCTTCCCCAATTCTCGCCACCACACTCGATCCTCAGCTTATATATTTGCTCTCTAAAAATTTTACACCTAAAAAGAAACACCCATAACTTCTACTAAGTATAAGAAGTTATGTACAAAGCTAAAGTAGTTTTGCTGTTGAAAGTATTTGTTATTTAAAGTATTAAAATATAACAACATTATGTTAAAGTATCTTATATATTTAATAACAATGTAAATATTTATTATCCGACTACGTCAGAAGAAGGGTTTTGTTTTTTTGAATGCTCAAAGAGTTGGACAGTTTTTGACATGGATATAATGGGTGAATGTGTAGCACATAGTTATTAAGAAAGCTTATAAAAAAAAATAACCTAGTGGCATCTGTACATTACATTACATTATATTTCTAACTACAGCGATTTTCAATAACAGCAGGTGTTAATGTAAGAAGTCAAAACAAAGGAAATTGTGGGTGACAACTAATACACAAATTAAATAAGCAATATTTAATGTTTTTATTTCGATCTGGTAACTAGGCAAAGCGCGACGTTTAATTACGCACTCAACACGCAATTCCGGCAGAATTTGTCGGAAAATGCTAAAGAAAACAAACACAAATAATAAACTTGAACCATAGACTATTATTTAAAATTAACTCAAAAACAAATAACATACAAAAAAAATATATATAAAAACTTTTCCTTCCATATTAATTCGTAAGCAAATCACATTCATTCTGAGAGAGCGTCGCATCTGGCCAGTTAAAAGTTGCTAGTAAATTGGTATGAGCACCGCACCAACTTTGTTAACAACGCGGCTTAAGGTAGGAGGGGTCGGTTTCTATTATTGTATTTATTTACGATTTTGTATTAATAATTGTATTCTTAACTATATTCACCCTTTTTCCTTTTCCACACACAGAAGAGTAGGCAAAGAGAACCTAGTGTTAAGACACTCTGTTCACTCCATTCGTTCCGTCGAATTTTGGAGGCATTGTGTGTTAAGGGGCGGAACTTAATGCCGCGATTTTGCCTCGACAGCAGAGCGAAGAAATGGATATGTAAGTTTAAATAAATATTTCGAGTTGATGAGTAAATTAAATTATTCATTGACATCAATACATTTGACTGTCAGTCAATTTTGTTTATTAAATGAATAATCATATAGTTTAAGCGGACGAAGCCGCGGGAGGGCCGCTAGTTGTTAAAAAAAATGTAATTAATATTCCCCTGGATGGGAATTGAACCTAAAATCATTTCAACATATCATCCTACCACACACGCACAACGATGGTGTCATGCACTTATCGTAATTTAAAGTAAATACATTGCGAGCTTCTATTACTTGTGTCAGCGTAAACCATTCTACTGAGACTTTATACTTTAGACTCGCACCATTACTTTGGTAAGATAGGAAAATATCTTACTTTAAAATTTAACCAACTAACTTTAAACAAAAGTGTAATACTGTCTTTACACATTAATTCTTCTTAGGGATTGTCATATTTAACCTTTAACTATGGACGTGATTTTTTTATAACACACATATGGACGTCGGGTCTGTCAGACCAGTGTATTTATTGGTCATATTCCGTCTGTTTTTTAAAGGAAGAAGACAATTTTATGTTTTAGTTTACATGAATAGCTTCAAATCAAACAAAATCAATATAAATAAAATCGATTTTTATTAAAGTTTATGCATCACAACGATTTAAGTAACTTAAAGTCACAATTTCAGTCTTTGGCCACATGGGATGACTCTTAAGAAAATAATACTATAAAAAAACACAGATAATAAAATAAATATTTTTTTAACAAAATATAAAGTCTAACAAATAAAAAAAATAAAGAAATTTCATCTTATGTTATAAAATAAAAATTTTGACAACACCTCAAGATAAGGTATTATTGAACATCGATACACAATGGCTTTCAACATTGTAGGCAAACAGGACGATTGCAGTCAACATAAGTATGTGTTGTGTTTCTATATATCTTTTGGGGGCAAAGTGTACATGTTTTTCAAGAACCCAAAACTATTTTTTTAGCTTCATGTTCAATAAATGATAGATCAGATCGCGAAACGCGAGTCAAAGTCATTCTCAATTCTTAGAGTAGTTTAGTATACGAAACGCGTCTTTTTATTTGATAAAGTGCTATTTTCTTTATAAAATGTCGTCGTCCAATTCTTTTATTTGATGTTGATTATAAAGTACCGATATTTTTGTCCCTGACGTGCTAGGTCGATCATTTTTTTCCATTTTATCATAAAAACTAAAAAAATTGAATCTTTTTTAGGTAAATAATATTTATATTACTAAAATATATAACAAACAATGCAAAATAATATATGATATAAAACAACAAAAACATTTGAATACAAATAATACAATTAAAATATTAAAGTATATTTTGTAATATTATAAAAATATATGGCGTTTTGAAATCATTCATGTATGGGAAACATGGACGTCGGGTCTGACAGACCCAGGCCCCGTTTAGAAAGTTAAATACTCACGTGTTTTGAACCCAGAGACACAACCACTGCTATCTACATTCATTTTGTCATTAATACGAAAGGTACTGAGAGACTCAGTGGCGGAGGTCACCGAGAAGTGGCCGATTTGTAGAATTCGTAGAACTGTCTGGTCTGTCAGACCCGACGTCCATACTTAAAGGTTAAGAATAGTTTTTGAATGTAACAGTAACATCGTTAAAATAAAAAAAAAACTGCTTCACGCTGCATCTCGCACATAGCAGGGTAGGCAGAGGTTGAACCTAGTGTTAAGACACTCCATTCCCCACAAAATTAAAACTGCATAATTTAAAGTTAGTAGAATATCATCATCTTATCAGACTATTAATAATAGAGGATTTTTTTTTGTTTTTAAATATTTCTGCCGATTAAACATCAATTAAAAACTAATCGAGGTCTCCGAGTGCGCCTGAAAGCTATATAAATTTCATATTAAATTAATATGAGCATATAAAATTTGATTTAATTCTTAATACGTTCGTACTGGTTCAAGATGGAATATGAATTAAGCATTTCATTTTATGAATTATTCTAGTAGAAATAATTGTAAACAACTTTTTATATTTGTTAGAGGAATCGTCAAATTAGAGGCACGTGCAAACTCAAATATACCTATTTAGTAGTGAAATTAATTTTAAAATTAAAATGATAGAGCCTAAGTTACGTTTCTATTTTTAAGGTTCCGTACACAAAGGGTGAAATGGGAGTGTCAGGATGTTATCTGTCTGTCCGTCTGTGACCAGGCTGTATCTCATAAACCGTGATGGTTAGAAGTTGAAATTTTCACAGATGATCTATTTTTGTTGCCGTTACAACAAAAATACTAAAAAAACAGAATAAAACAATTACTTAAGAGGGCTCCCATACAACAAACGTAACGACGGCGAAACGCAATCGGCGGGAAAGCTTCCGAATCTTAAGTCAAACAAGTTGTGGGTTCGATCCTCTTTGGGGGGTATGAATTATTTTCATTTACCCTCTCTGGTATTACAAAATGTGACATCATATAAGACAATGTTGCCAGTAATATACTGTTGGTTATGTACAGCACTCAGCTATTGCTTCCATAAAGGTAGTTTATATAGAGAGTTATATGGTCGTTCTTACTTTAACTGCTCCCCAGCGAAATGACCAGAGACACTGCTGAGAGGTAAAGCACAATGGCTTATTTCGTCTTTCTGGAACATGTCTTTCAATACAAAGTTACTTCTTGGATTTCGATTCTACTATCTTATTTTATTCGAATACACAACGTTCCCCACATTCCATCGAATTTTTGAGACATTGCGTTCAAAACAATGGCAGGTACTAATCGCACCCGTTTGTCTTATTATTACAGTTATTTACTTCTTAAAGAAGTAAAAGCGTCACGCTGTATCCAACATATAGCAGCAGGGTAGGCAGAAGGAACCTAGTGTTAAGACATTCCGTTCCCTCGAGTAAATTCTCAAAAACTTGGTGATACAATATCAATAGCAAAATGACAATATCCAAAAGATTTATCAAAGCTTTAGCAAAAACAACACGAAAAATCAAGCAATTTATCAAATTTCAACGTCGCATATTGTATTAATTTCGGCGTAAACCTGTTTATATTTGTAGTATTCGAAAGTTTCCCCCCATTTGCATATTACGTTGTTCGGGAGTCATCGACATATTGAACCTGTACCAATTATAATCAAAGTTTACTTGTTTCCGTGTTGTGCTTCCGAATATTTAAATTTTATGCTAAATAGGTAAATAGGTAGCTAAATATAAATGGACTATATACATATTCATAATAATAAAGGGGTAAATTTGATTTAATTAATATAGATAGTAGACAAGTATAAGAGACCTTAGCGTATGTTTATTATTATATTTTTTAAGTCGATCTTAAGTTAAATCAGGTTCACGCTGTGTCAAGGTAGACAAATACAGCTTATTAATTTCCGTCGAATTCTGGAGGAACAGCGTGTTAAGTGGTGGAACTCAACGCTGTGCATTGTATTGACATTAAAAATATTTAATTTCCTCGATTGGAAATCGAACTCACAACCTGTCGCGCTTATAGTCTTACGCTTGTGCCCCTGTGTCACAGCTGTAAAAAAGTCATCAAAAAGTAGAGGAAAAAATCAAATTTCAATAATGATCTAGGAGAGGATCTAGCATCAAAAGATTTTACAAAATTCGTGTTAAGTGACGAAACTCAATACCGGAATTGTAAAACGGAGTGTCTTAGCACTAGGTTAACCTACCAAGGTTAACAACGAAGATAAAAAAAACTTCCAACCAAACACCATTAAAATAACAACCAAAATATTGATGCTAAAACCATCGTTTATAAGCTACGTAGGTACAATAGGTGACACAAAAAAAAGCACCAACACGCCATGCGTACACAAAAAGCCCCGTGACATATCGTCGGGCGTATTCCGAAAGCGATGCCGAGATTAACAAATGGATGTGAAAAAGTTCCTACGATATATTATTTCCAAGTCGAAATACTACGCGTTAAACTTTATTACAGCCTCGAGCTTTGAACTTATTAAACTTTGGGTATTATTAAAATGAGACAAAGGTGATGTGTGGGAATGTGTGTGTGTGTATGTGTATTCGTATATGTAGAATACATAAATAATTAAGAGGCCAATGGCGTGTGACTGTAAGCGTGACAGGTTGTGGGTTCGATTCCTACTTGAGGAAATGAAATATTTAATATTTTTATTTTCTCGCCCTGTTAACGAGGTAAAGCGTGGGAATGAGTTCTTCCAATGCACAGTGCCTCCGATACGATGGCGGAAAGTGGGGGTCGGAAGAGTCTTACTGAGAACAGAATGTCTTGACACTAGGATCCCAGGTTCCCTCAGCCTGTTATTTATAGAATACAGCGATAGATGAAGTTAAAAAATTATAATAAAAAATTCGTATAGATAGTTTCCAATGGCTCTGAAAGAAAGGTACCTTTCAGCCAACCAATGGAAGTGGATTATGATAATATTATAAAGCCTTTTTATTAATACAGAAAATAAATTATATAACTGATAACAAAGTTGAGTATTTATATAATTGTATTTTATTTTGGAATATATTTAAGCGTGAGTGTTAAATTGGTTCTTCTGAAAATATCGCTGACAGCATTTCAAAATGTTCAAATGTTGATTGATGATTCATATTTCTTGTGGAACAATTTGCTTTGAAGCACACGAATGCTTTAAGTTTTGGAACTTTTGGAACTTTTATTGGTTTTGTTAAAGTTAAATGGAATATGTGGAATTTGTGGAATATAATTTTATTTAATTTTTTACTACGAGTATATTGAATATCTGTATTGTAGATTTGGTGGAACTATGACGTATGTATTTGCAATCAATGTTTGCAAATAGTCTTTACATATAAGCTGACATATTTACTTGTTTTTATTGCTCTAACTGTATTTGCACACCAAATTAGTTAACGCAACTGTAAATATACATATGAGAGAAATAAAACATTATAAAAAACCTCTTCATTTACAGAGATTTATATTTTACAATTTGTCAGGCCAATCAGGCCAGAGATATTATAATAATTGCATATTTAAGAAGTTTATTTTAGACTAATATTTTTTAAGCTTGACGCTTTTTCCCGCACATAGCAGGCAGAAGGAACTTGGGAACTAACTAAGACACTAAAAACTAAGACACTCCGTTCAAATTAAGACAGTTTCTTTAGCCACTTTCACCTGAATTCTGGAGGTATTGCGTGTTGAGTGACAGAACTCAATTGATTCAACTTCAATATACATGTGAATACTAGTTTTCCATTAAGCGTGTTTAGGTTCCCAAGCTTCCTCTGCCTAGTCTGCTATGTACGGAAGACAGCATGAAGCTGTAAATAAAATTAAAATTATAGTCTAACTCATCTACATTACTTCCTAACGTTTTTCTTCCACCTACTACAATGATGATTCCTCGAAGATAATCATATTTCGTAAAATCCATTTTATCGCTATTTTCTCGGATAATTATAAATTCCTTCGTTGCCTGACTAAATTATAAAATATTTTGACAAACGTAAAGATAATTAATATTAACGGCTTGACTTGGCCCAAGGTGAAATACCATTAACATTTCAATTAATCAAAGTGAAACTTCACAAGAATTTTGTTGTATCTTGTTTATTGTTTTAGAATAATTATGATAATATAAAATTCGTGAGCTTTTATACCAATTGTTTTAGAACGGAAGAATAGCTAAACTGAAATTAAGTTTAATTATTATGAAAAAGCCGTATTTGAGTTTATTACAGTGTTGGCAGCCCTCCATAGTTTTCCCCGCACATAGCAAGGTAGGCCAAGGGAACCTGGGAACCTAGTGTTGAGACATTCCGCTCTAATTATGACGCTTCCATTCTCTACTTTTGCTGGATTCTGCGGGCATTGGGTGTTGAAGGGCAGAACTCTTCTAGGTGGCATACATACATTCATATAAAGACAGATTCACTTAGCAAAAATGTTTAATATTAAAGTAATTACTGAATAATTTATAAAAAAAAATAGATTATCTAGAATAAACGCCTCTAAAAGTAGCTTTCCAAATTTAAAAAAAAATTGTACAAATCCTGTTATACATTTATATAGCAACCAACACCTTTGATTGATTGAGATGTGTATATAAATAAATATATAGATATGTATAAATGTACGAAAACACAAACCCTGTGTAGGATGCATATAAATCAAAAGTTATTGCGTATATCGACATCTTCCCTTGCGCAGTGCGAGGACGCCGTGGGCTATACGGGCTATATTACTTTCCATTCGTACTCGTAAGATATGTACATTTACTAATGACACATTTGTTGAATAGATGAAGGAAAAATAGAAAGTACGGAAAATGATTGTATCTAAACTGACTGATTTTGAATAGTAAAGTTTTTTTTTTGAGTTAGTCCAAGAAAAGTAGTTTTATTAATTATATGAAATGTTCCAAATTTAGATGTTATTGCTTATGTTAAATATTAAGAAAGATAAGAGTAGATTATTAAGCTATTACCTAATAAACACAAACATGTAGTTCCACGTTGTTTCTTTCACAGCAGGGTAAGTAGAGGGAGGTTAGTGTTAAGACCCCACTTTCCGCCCAATTTTGAGACATTGCGTATTTAGTGTAGGAACTCAACGCCGCGCTTCGTCTACATAAACACAAAGTAAATGTAATAATTCCCTAGATTAAGCATCGAAACTACCTTCGGCCTTCTGCGCCATGACGGGTCTCTGACAAAATCTCTTAACAAACAAAATAAATAATTATTACATCAAACACTCAACGATTTCTGATTCAAATATATACCTTTATTTTTTTTCATTTGCTTCTAGCAAACATAATTTATTATTCAATTTAAATCCTTTCAAATGAAATCTATTGTTTGCTACAACCTTGTCACGTGAAAAACAGATGACATCCCCACGTCAAACTTTTAATAAAAAAAGCTTTAAAGCTTCGAGGTCATCGTGGTCATGAGTTATGGGTTCGACCCCACTCGAGGAAATGAATTATTATTTCTTTATTCCTGTTTCTTCGAAAAATGCGGCAGAAAATATCGAATGGAGTGTCTTAACACTAGGTTCCCTCTGCCTACCCTGCCGTATGTGGGATACAGTGCAAAGCTGATTTAATTTTTGATTTATAACGAACGCAAGTGAAACACCCTGTGTACAATATAGAATATTGTTGACCCCACAACAGCTGGCTAATGCTGAGTGATCACTGCGCAAAACGCGATCTAATTGGGTTCTGCACCAAAAATTCTAGGTTATGCCACATTGAGCTATTCTAAACAAACTGCCCAATCTCGTGTTGAGAAATTTTTCATTGCTTTACGTGTTCTGGAAATTGGGGTATGAGACATACGGGGGTATTTCCTGTTAAATGTTTATTTGTTGAGACCAGTCGGGGGCACAAGCTTGTGGGTGTAAACGTGACAAGTTGAGTGTAGGATTCCCACTCGAGGAAATGAAATATTGAATATTATCATTTTTTCGTCCTGGTAACGAGGTAAAGCGTGACGTTGAGTTCCGCCAACAGGCAACAGGCAATGTCTCAAGAATTTGACTGAAAGTGGGAAACGGAAATGTGTTAACGGTAACGGAGTGTCATAACCCTAGGTACTTACACTCTGGTTCCCTCTGTCTACTCTGCTATGAGCGAGATACAGGTGAAGTTAAAAAGAAAATGAATGTATGTTGTAATTAAATTTTACATTGGTATTGTAATAAATATTTAAGAATTTTTATGGTTTTAACAAAAGGAGTTTAAAAATGTTTAGATTTTTGCCTTTCGATATAAAATTAGAGGTCGTGGTCATTGCGTATCGGCACAGTGTCCTACTGGAATCACGATGCCTTTATACCCACTTAAGACAATTAATTATTTTCATTTCATTGCTCTGGTAGCAAATACGAAGTGCAGGATTGAGTTTTGCAAACAACACGCAATTTTTCTAAAATCGCGAGATTTTTTTTAAATTAACTTTCTCTCTGGCTAACCTGGGGAACCTAAAAAATCCCCTAATAACAATATTTACAGATACACTCATACTAAGCTCATTCTCTAGCTACGAGTATATCACAATTTGTATTCAATCCTCCTTATAATTGTATCGGAATCACTGAGGACATTCTCCACTCGTCCCAAGTTCTCATTAACGACGCGAACGATTTGATTGTTATCCTTTATAGCGACTTGGTTGTTAACGTCGTCGTTATATACGAGTCTGTTAGTATAGATAGGTATGTCTTTGATATTACTTACCTGTGTTCAGTTACTTATCAGTTCTTCATAGATCTAATAAATAAGACGATAACTTCGATCACTATTTGTATAAGTAAAAGTAAAAAAAGTAGAACTTAGGCTATTTTACTTTTATATAGAAGTTTTAGAAGTATATGTAATAATCGTACTTGTAAGGTCTGTCCTTTTTTATAAATATATGTTTCAAAGCATTACTCAATGGACAGACTACCAACACGTCCACTCCTGTATCTCACATAATAGTGAAGGTCACATGGTGCATATGTAGAGTCATATCACTAAGTTCCCACAGCTTGTCCTACTATGCTAAAAGGATCGTTGGCTTTTTGTTAGCTCCAGGCAGGGTGAACAGAGGGTATCTACTACGTTTTCCATTGAAGAAATCGTGAAGCTTATTTAATTATTTTATAGTCAAAAGCGTTTGACAGCGACATACAACCCCGTATATTCCACCGAAACACCGAAAATCGTGGGCGTAATTCTCAGAGATTCAATTTAAAATCACTTGAAGCCCGACCAGCCCGACCAGTCCAGGATATAATGGTTGAACGAATAATTGCTATTTCCCTTGCAGTTGCAGTCAAAAATTCCCAGAGATACCTTCAAATAAAATCGCACGACCCGTTTCCTACAAATTGCTTATTTTACTTTAATTTTTGCTTTATTTGAGCCCTTCATATTTTCAGTTTTTGAATGTTTATTACTTGATTTGTTAATTTGAAATTTATATAACAGGCGTTTTATTTTTTTTCTGTGTTTAGCATCGAATGAAGTTACAGTGTCTGTTTTGTTCTGTTCTTTTCTTGTATTATGGGTTTCGTGAAACACTAATCACTCCGCCAATCTCACGTTTTAAGGAAATTAGATGATGATGATGCACTAATACAAATAAACTTAATTTCTTTAGCTTCACGCACACAGCAGGGAACCTAGTGTTAAGACATTCTGTTTCCAATAGCCCGCACAATTTTCAATAAATTGCATGTTAAATGACGCAACTCAATCACCATCGTAGCTAGAAACTTAAAATAATTGAAATATAATTCATTCCCCCGTGTGGGAATCGAATCTAGAAACCATGGTTGCTTTCAGTCATACGCAATACCATTACTCTCTAAAAGACCTCCGGTGTTAAAGCATATAATTTATATATTTAATACACACTTCGATACGAAAGCATGTTAAATTAACATAGTACATTGAATTCACCATAAAAGAAGTTCGACTCTAACTCCCATACATCACGGCCTAATTCCCAAACTTTGCGCAGTTAAACCATCTGAAAAATTCCGTAGCAATCGAGACTCAATAGGTTTTAGAGGAAAAAAAGTTACAAATTACGTCATTGATGGTAAAAATGCTTCTCCTCGAAGCTATACCCTGAGAAACTCCAGCCGTAGAACAAAATGTACCGTGAAAAATGACACTTATTAATATTGTTTAAATTAGCCTTCTGTTTTAAAAAAGAATTATCGCTGATAGATTAAGCAAGTATTTTTATATTTCTAGAGAGAGTAAGAACACCTTTTAATTGATTAGGCTTATGTTCCATATTATTTAGATGTAATTATATATTTTGTTATTTTTTTCAGCTATTTAAAAATTTTATTATTAGAATTCTCGAGAGGTGCAAAAGAAAGATAGGGAAAATCCTGTGTCAAAATACACCGTTTTCAACTTTCCAATCGTCCGGGGAAATGTTAATAAATTTAATGTAAGAGAAAATATTCTCGAATAGGGATCGAACTCACAATCTTTGCGCTTACAATCAGATACGGCCCTTTTTCTTTATTGAATTTACAATTTTCTTTATTTTCGTTATGAAGGGCGCCTCGTGGCTTAGGGACACAAGCGTGCAGCTGTAAACGAGACGGGTTTGAATCCCACCTGAGGAAATGAATTATTTCATATTTTCGTTTCGTCACTCTGGTAACGAGGCAAGGAACGGCGTTGAGTTTTGCAACTCAACAAGCAATGCCTCCAGAATTCAGCAGAAAGTGACAGAACGGAATGTCTTAAGATTAGGCTTCCAGGTTCCCTCTGACTACTCTTTTACGTGCGGGATAGAGAGTGAAGCCGAAAACAAACAAAAAATAAGCCGTTGTTTATTTTCTATTCACATTTAAAGCAAATATTTTTTTAATTTTAAATTTTTTTACCTAAAAACACAAGTTAACACAGTATTATAAACAACTTTTGTTGCCTTTTCGATACAAGAGATATTGAGCTAACCGACTTTTACGTGCAAGAGTGCTTCAAGTGCACTCGAGTGTCGCACCTACAAAGATTATGTTATCAAAAGCTTTGATGGTAAATAATTTATTATGGTAAGACGTTTTTACAAATTCTTACTTGTAATAGTATTTAAAAAAATATTTTATGAGTCAATGGTGATGCAGGAGCACAAGTCCCTGGTAAAGCGCGGTGTTGGGTTCCGCCACTCAACGCGCAATGCTTCTAGAATTCGGTGAAAAGTGGGAAACGGAACTTTTATTGTATTATATAAATAAGAAATATTAAATAATATTTTAGTTTAATAGAAATATTACTTTAAATGTTGGCAGCATTACAAAATATAGAAACGGTATTTGTCATAGTTAGTTAAGATATGGAAGTTAAGCTGGAATTTCAAAAATTTAAATGAAGAAATTGTAGTAAATGAGATTGGGATTCTAAATTATAATACGTTGATACTGTGCATATTTTAAATATTCTTTTGTTTTACTCGACTGCGGCAAAGCTGAAAAGAAGAGTTATGTTTTAACTCGTTTGTATGCTAGTACGTTTGTCCGTTACATTGTTCCCTTGTAACTGTTAAACTAGTGTACTGTTTTGTATTTGTCTTAATGGAGCGAGTGTTATTGCATAATAGATTAATTTAATTTATGCAATTAAGTTTTTTTCTTATATTTATAATTTACTTGTAATTTTTATAGTTATTACATATTCATAAAGTCCGCTTGTAGTAATATCTCTAGTTTTTCAATCAAAGTTCAAATATTTCCTCTTGCAATGCCTTTTAAAAGGTACAATAAAAACAAATAATAATCTGATATTCTTCTAAAATAGTAGTAAATCTTAGTTCGATAGTAGCCATTAGCGTTTGAAGTCGTAACTTTATCTGCAACATGGGTTTTGCGGATCAACTTAGTTTATAGTCCAGGTTAAACGTATCAGGTGCTTTTCTAATTTTATTATTCGAAAGATTGAAATTCAGGTAGATTTGTCTTTTTGTTATTGATTGCTAGTTTTAAACATTTTATTTAAGACCGGCGTGGTGGAGTGTGACATCGCTTATTGGAAACACGACTGTTATGAGTTCAATTCTCAGTCGGTGGAAGTTATTTGCACGCCCTCGCTTCAGTAACACGAAAAATCACGGTTTTAAGTTTCGCCACTCACCATTTTTCGAAACTTGGGGGGAAAGTGGGGAACTAAGTGTTTCGCCACTCAGTCTCAAATATAGACAGAAAGCGGAGAATAGAGTGTCTTAAGAGACACTCTATTCTCCTAGCGTAAGCTCTAGGTCCTTTCCGAGTACCCTGCTATGCAATAAAAAAGAAGCAACCTTAAAAAGTATAATCTTCTACAGAATAAATAGAAATAGTATCTTTCCACAGAATAAATAGACAATTTTGGTTTTAGTATTAAAATTCCTAAGTTACAATTTTATAAAATATTTTCTATTCACATTCAGTTATATTTAGTTGCTTAATCAAAAGAGGAGGAAAAACAATTATAATTAATCCACAGTGAAATGAAAATAATCCCTGATCCGGATTCCAGGAAACGAGAGAGCTTCTTTTTTTTGGACATGTTTACGTGTAAGGCAAGGTCTTACTAAAAACATGTTGAAGAAAAAATATTATTCAAATTTTAGTGTAGATTTTAATATATTTTTTTATATAATTGTTTTTTTTTCAGTGTGTTTAAATGTTTTTGAATGAGAAGTTTAGTTTATTTTTTATTAAAAAATCCAATATTTTTATCGTTACGCCGTATTCTGCACTTCGAGGGATAGATAGAGGGAACTCAGTGTTAAGATACTCCGTTACCCATGTAATGTAAATGTAGTTTATATACCTACATAAATATTTATAACTAGTTATATAAAAATTATGACAATACTCAAAAACGTTGTACAGCTTGTTGAAATCAAAATTAAAATGGCATCAACTTTGTAATGGAGTCGTGTTTTGAATGTTTTATTGACATCTAGAGCAGGCTTTGTAATTCCAATAAGGTATCTTTAAACCTCAAATTCGTATTAATGTAATATACGCCTTATTGACTGCTCTTAAGATTGAATTTTGCTTGCGATTTCAGATGAAAATGACGATTTCTGTGCACCGAAATCCAAGCGTAGCGATGTTCTTAGGTTTATTAATATAGTCTGGGCTTATAAGGTGACCCGAGCTAAGTAAATAAATAATATACTGCAAAGGAAGCGTATTTCACTTAGAATTAACTTAAAAATATGTTTTTGTAATATATATATATATTGTATTATTAATGCAAATAAAATAAAGTAAGTTGTTGTGACGTCTTTGGAAAATATTGGTATGACCCTACGGTTAAAGATTCAATTCCGAGTAGGGAAATAAAAATATTTTTGGCCTTTGTTTATTTGTTAAATTCATGACTACTTTATCAGAAAACATTTTTTTCCTTTCTCGCTAAATAAAGTGTGCAGAATTGTGTACAAATCCGCTACCCCGTTAAAAACTGTACGCGAATACTCCAAAAGCGGGGATAGATAAACATTCTAAAATAGATAGATAGATATAATAAATTGCAAAGGAAAAATATAAAAGTAATACAAAAGAAAAATATATAAGTTTTTAAAATAAATACAATCTGTATGGCTGTCTTATTGTATAGGAAGCTTAGATAGAAATGAATTTGAAGAAAGGAATATAGTCGTAGCCGACAGGAATTACTGGTGCAAATTAGGTGCATTTAAAATTTATTTAGTACTGGCTTCTTCTAGATAGATGTATAACGCATTCATTGTTACAAATTCCAGAGGGTAACTTTTACCTAAAGTACAAGTACAAGTTAAAACCTAAAGTAGAAGTTAGCAAGGTGTAAGCTAAACTTTGCATTTGTGTAAGCGATCACCAAAGGACCAGAAAAAAAACGTTTAAAGATAAAATTTAATATAAATTAATTCTTCAAATTTCAAATTCAAATTCAATATCGAACCCACACCTCCCACGACGTATACTAAAAGGCAACTTAAATTCAATTTTAAAACTTTGCCTCGCCGTCAAAAAAGCGAATTAACTAGCAAAAACGTAGGAACGTAATCTCTATGGAGATTTTGGACGCACAACGCTTTCATTTTCT
Source organism: Heliconius numata (assembly GCA_016802625.1). Lineage (NCBI taxonomy): Eukaryota > Metazoa > Arthropoda > Insecta > Lepidoptera > Nymphalidae > Heliconius > Heliconius numata. The sequence goes on from JAEBDU010013235.1 coordinate 240,824, forward strand.
TGTTTATATGCATTATGCATCAGCAGATCACACTCGCTACTGGAATTAGGCTCTATAGTGGACGTACGACCTGGGACTAAGCAAACATTGTTTTGAATAACAACCTTATATGATACTTCGTTTTAGAACTAGTTTAGTGTAGGATATATTCAAGGGAATATAAGGTCTGGGTTCGATCTCGAAGTGAGGATGTTTATAAAATCTATACTAATATAATAAAGCGGAAGAGTTTGTTTGTTTGTTTGTTTGTTTGAACGCTAAGATCTCTGGATCTACTGGTCTGATTTACATTGTTTTTGTTTTGTATAAAAGCTGCATTCTTCAGAAGTGCTATAGGCTATATAACATAACATTACACATATAAACTAATATATTTTAAAGTACTTTCTAATTTGACATGCAATTTACTCTGCCATGTTAATAACAACCGTCGCGTCGCTACGCAACCGTTACCGCGACATTTTGATATTCATCCTTATGAAGTTTGATAAATAATTGAGAAGATGTCACTGATTCGAAATGACCTAGCCTTCGGGCGGCATAGTATGAGTATGACCGACGCGAAAATATTCTTATAGTTCAAGCAGGCGTAGCCGCGTCCGGGTCCACTAGTCATTTAATAAAATTTTGAGAAAACACTAATTAAAAATTACGCCTGTGAAAAATAACAGGATATGCTAAATTACGTAAAAATATTTAAAAGAGGACTTCTTTTATCTCCTCTGTCAGTTTGTTTATCGATCTACCCATCACTAGTCTTACCATAGTGAAGTAAATGTCATATCCCTGAAATGTCTCAAGCACTTTAAGCATTTGAAATTTTCTTGATAAATTTTAACATAAAATAAAATGTATCTTAAAAACGTCGCCCCAATTCCTCCTACACGAGCGCGCCAGCATACTGCGGCAACAAAATTATTGGTATTTTGCTGTAAACATTGACAAGCTCTTCGCATCTCAACTAACAGAATTTGTCAAACGTCGACGTTAAATAGTTTATAGAAAGTTTCTGTTTCAGACATTATTAGAAGAGACTTTGATCGTTCTATAAAATAATTTTCTCTGCTAATATATTTAACGGGTGATGGACGGTAATGGTTGATGAGGTTAGATGGGTTGTGATAGATTTTGCATATTAGAGGTGATATAATGTTATAGCTATGGGTTACGACCCACTATTTATATATTTAAAAATATTATATTATAAACTTTGTATATTTTTTTAAAATGGGGAGAAGAGGCTATTGGGTTGCACAGTGTCTAGCTGTAAGCGGTTTTAGGTTCCTCTACTCAATACGCAATGTCTTAAAAAAATATCAGAATATGAGGAACAGTAGGACGTCATTTAACTGTAAGAGCAATAATTGCGAGTTCAATTTTAATCCCTTCTTGGGAGAGTGACTATATTTAACTTATTTTCATTTCCTTCATTTAGTAAATTAAGCGTTTCCCGTATATTAAGTAAAAAGTGAAGAGTGGAATGTCTTAATACTACATTTCTCCCTACTATGTGAGAAGCAGCGTGATACTACTTTTATTTTTATAAGAAAAAAACAAAAACAAAAACAAAATGTTTAAACTAAACTAAATTACCATACGAAACTCAATATATATCTCGTTACAGAATTAAAAAAAAACACAATAAAAGCAATATTAAGAAACGTGCATTTTATTTCGAACAGAGTAAAAACTATTACACCGCATTAGCGTCGAACATGAGCAAAGAAAGAACTTTGGCCTATACACCTTATCGGGTGATCAATTTTGACAATTGAATTTCAACTTTATAACCTAAAAATTACAGTTGATTTTGAAATCGAGCTGATCTAAGATAAGTCTCCATACAAGGTGGCAAGCTTATTGGCAAGAGGCCAGTTAGCATTCACGATACTTCCTATACTGGAAAATGTTTTGTTCGTATTTTTTATAAAACACTGAACGATGAAATTATATCTGTCTCTTTTTAATATACTTTTAGATGAGTGGATAGATAAAGACAATAAATATCTCGTTTCGAGTTGAGGTGGAAGTAAGAGATAATTAATTCCATTTGATCGCGGCAATCAGACTCGGCTTGAAAGGAAAAAAGTTTGAAACAATTATATATTAGATTTCAATTTTATGGGAACGATTCGATTTACCTATAGATGCCGTCGTTTGCAGTGCTACAGTATCTCGATATATGTAAGTAGTTCAATATAATTATTAAAGAAGATTAAAAACATCCTAGTAAATCCAAATTTCTATCTGAATAAATTATAAAAGGCCTAAAGAAACATACAAAAAGAAAGCCAAATGAGCCCAAATAAAAACTTCTGTGTTCCTTCTAAACGACAATAGCATAAAGAGGAAACGGAGTTCGTGATTATAGCTTTTCACTGTTTACCCTCCGCCAATATTATTGTTAGTTAAACACGTCTATTATGAAGGTATTGTCATTTCTATATATTTTGATATAAATTGTAAAATATGAACCTATACTATTAAAGAAATATATAAGATTTAATAGCTTTATCTGGAATAGCGAGGCAGTGGGAACCTAGTGTCAAGACACTCCATTGCCCACTTTTCACACAATTTTCGAGACAACACGGCCTAACATTATGAAAGTTATATTAAGATAAGTTCAGCTGTAATTTAGATTCTGTTTGGGAAGCCCAGTAATACTGTTAAAGAAATAGTATTAATATTTGTATGTGTAGAGTTAGACATTTGTGGAAACATTGATACAGGTGTGTTGGTTCTAGGTTTGCTCTCAAAACTGGTTAATCTTTTTATCTAATATAAAATGTAATTAAAGTAATGTAAGTAAGTAATAAAATTAATGTTATATGCTAAAAAATTATTCATCCGTCTCGCACTTGACCGATTTTTATATAAATTTGCCTTTAAAAAGCCAAATTATCGTCATACAGTACTCAAATTGGCGATTCTCTGTTTACTACACTAAAGTATATAATAACTATATATAAGTACATAGAACTAACATTTTAGATTCTGCTAAAGCACCAAATTTCCCATTTTATTATATCCCCGTGCACGAAGACGCAAGGACTGTAAGAGGTGCATAACAGAAAACTCATATAGTGAATTTTTAATACTCACCAAGCTGATTCTGTCGTCTTTATTCGGGGCTGGCTTCAGACTTCTATGAAACTTAAGATGGTGCCCAAAATTTTGCTATTCTTCCCCTATATAATATCATAATAAGCGATTATATCAAAAATTCGTTCACGATTTAGAATTTATACCGGCCGCAAGGTGAATTCGCCGTCTCAGGAAATCTTAAAACATGCATGTTTCTAACGTAGAATGGAAAGTTGGCCTGGAGCTGGTAAGTCAGTACAATGGTATATTAATTGGATAGTATGTTACACTTTTTAGTTTGGCTCTATTGTATTAACTTAGCTTTGTTTCTAACTGTAGTTACATTTCAACAAAGATTGAAGAAGTTAACTTAAAATATGATATTAAGTTTTAGCTTTTTGTTTGGAATTTTTACAATATTTTTTTGTATAAAAGCATATATTTTTTGTTTAAATATGTACAAATTCGTAAGGTTTTTTAGATTTAAACTGTAAAGAAGCGATCCTTTAAGGGTTCTCTTTCTTTCTTTTGATGTACGGAATCCTAAAAATAAAATATATGCTTAACAGTAAGTATCCGTTTTATAATTACTCTGGGTTAAAATTGAACTGGTAACTTTTGTCACAGTTAAATACAATCTTTGAGTAAAATGTACAATTTACATAGGGAATTAAATGGTTTCTAAAAGCCAAATATATGCAGATATGTAAAATTAATGGCACATTCATGATTTAATTATTTGTGCGTGTACGGCAAAATTTACATGTAATTAATATTAAAATTGAATTAATCCCATGAGAATACATTTATAAGAAATAGTCGATTAAGGTTCTACAAATATTAAATATTACTTTGCTAGTAGCTTCGCCCTATATTTATTTCTAAATATTCTATTTTAAATGAATAATAATTTTATGAGTATTGCTAGTAGAGTTGTTTATTAGATATTTATATAAAGCCCCGTGGGTCATAAATTACAGTTATTTTTTCTGTCACCTACATATCTAACATTTTTTTATGCCTTTCTATTAGAGCGTGAAGTCACTAAGCTCTACCGGCTATGCTAGATTCTGATATAGTGCAAAAAATAAATAAACTAAAACCCTTTTCATCCTATTCCTACAATCAACATCTAAAACAATTTGGAAACCGCATTACGTATCTTCTAATTTTTCCAATAAAGTTGCCTTGAGGCCACTTATCCAAAAAGCAATAAATATAATGGATATACAGCGGAATGAAAGGCAATTGGTTCAGCTTATACGTTCCAATATCGTACAGTTACTTTCGCCAAATTTTACTTACTACACAATATTAACTATAGAATAGAAAATGGTCTGAGCCTTAATATTTATATTTTATTTTGTTGCTTGCTAAACTATTTGCTATCAGAAAGATATAATTTCCCATAGAAAAATACATTAAAATCCATTCATAGTTGACGGATTCATAACCTACTCCTTTTTAAAGGTCGGTTAAATATAGAAATTGTTATAACAATTGGAAGTCCCCACTCTGACCAATTCTCTGGGACGTTATTACGACGTACTTCTTATAAAAGTTATGTAACTTGATCGCTTTGGTATCTATATTCATGGATTTTGGGGTATTTTCATAGATTGTGCGTAAATGCTTATAGTTTTATAGGTTTGCTTGTTGTTGTGGGTGAACGTTCAATTTTTATTTGATGAATGCATTAATATTTAATTCTCTCGAGCGGGATTCGAATCCACAACCAATCAGACATACGCTTGTGCCCCTGCACCACGATGACCTTCAGCAATTAGTAGGATAAATAGAGAAAACTTGGCATAATGGTATTATTTTCCACTTTATTACCTTTTAAATACTACATTTCTCTTACAATGTTGGAACTTAACCCCACAATTTATTTAAATCGTAGAACGAATATTTTTCTATTCAGACACATCCCGATCCTGATCCTCGTAACGCATCGAGGGTGTCAATTTTAACCCTTGATTAGTTTGTTTAAAATTTACCACACTGTATGGAAACTACGGAAGGAACTACTCTATATTTGACATGACACAATTAAGATGACCTACTTTTGTCGACAAATCCCTGGCCTTTAATGATAATTTATAAATTACTGTACTTATATACCTATTAGATTTAAATGAGAAATGCATCTATTTTGATATTATTTTAATGTAAAATATAATAGAAAATAATGGACTGGTCAAGCGCGAGTCGTATTTTTATTAGCTTTCTATTTTGTTTAGCTTGTTTTTGGTATTTAAATATTTTTTATTAGTACTATTATTTTTTTAACTGGAACCAACGCCTAATTGGTTTTGAACTCGGTTACAAGCATTACTTTGAGCAAATCTATACCAACAACTACCTATATATATGCATGTATCCCTTCTGCTACGACGGCATCTTAATCAATATCAGCAAAGTTTTGGATGCTATGTGTTTAGATATTATAATGTAAGATATAATTAAAGGCATCGTAGTGCAGTAAGGTAGTATCTGACTGCAAGCGCGACAATTGTCGAGTCAATTCCCGCTAGAAGGAATGAATCACTTTCATCAAAATTCGGGGAGAAAGCTTGGAACCGAGTGTCTCAACACTAATTTCACTTTACCTATCATTTAGAAAAAGCGTGAAGCAGAAAGAAAAAATAACAAAGATATAATATTTTAAAATTTACTAATATTAAGTTTTCTATGTAGCTGCTATAAGCGGGATGCTGAAAAAAAACCAGTATAAAAATGAATTATTCGTAAAAACAAATTCTCATCAAAGTTTAATAGCATTAAAGAAAAAAGGAAGTTCCCAATTTGGGTACATTTCGCTAGGGTTAAGGTCCCACAAGTTTCTCCATACAAAGTTTCGTCGTCATTGTGATCCCTCAAGGAATTTAGTGACCTTTCCTTCACGTTCGTAACGTATGCGGTTGTTATAGGAAGTGCTGAAGTTTGTTCATACGAAAATGTATAGAAAATTAATTTTTGAAAATTGATATTGTTATATAACATTGAATACACTGTAGCACAGTTACATAGTGTCAGTGTAAGCATGGTAGTAGTAAGTTCGAATTCCATTCAGCGAAATTATAATTATATACAAACTATTTCATTTTTTCGCTCTGGTACGATAAAGTTTAGTCACTTGAAGGCGAAGAAACAGGAATATCATTAGGTTTTTTCTACTTAATTTGCTTTAAAGAGCGTGCACCTATTTAGACAAATTGATTGTAAGGTAATAATAGCTATATACGTAGGTACATGTTCAATATTTTATTTTATTTTCAAGCTGTACCTAGCAACTTTTAGGGAAATACCTCATTGAGTGTCTTAGTTAAATTAATAATTTTCACGTCAAAATTACAGAATATACAATACTTATACAAAATTATCTCAAGAATATTAATAATTTTCATAAAAAATTGCCCAATCAACTTTAACAATATATTCATAAAGAAACTACATATATATATATAACTATATATAGTTTGTCCGTACAAAGTTGCCAAGAACAGCGAATTAAGCTAAAACGTAGTGAGTATCCTCTTTATATTATTTATACGACTCAACACAGCAAGTCGCCGCCTCTTAAACTAAGTTATGAAACATAATACTTGACGTAGCGTCTTTACTCACGAGTCACGGGTGAGAGCGTGTAAACGGTCACACAAGTTTGTAGGAATTTGAATTATAATATTAGTAACATGTTCACAAAGTTGCATTAATTTTTGTTTAATTATCTTCCTTTTATTGTAGAAAGAGAAGATAGTGTTAAGATGTGGAACTCAACGCCGCGATTAATCTTATAAAATCGGGTAAAGCAAATTAAAATTATTTTATTAAACGAGGTAGGCAAAAAGCTAGACAAATTCCCAGTCCAGGAGAGAGAATAATATTCATTCAAAATATAATATCTCAAAAATTATCAAAAATGAGAAAAGAAAACTCCATTCTCGTTTCCATTTAACATTAAGTTTCCTATAAATGACAAATAAGCCAAACTGTCTGTTTGTTATTTAGTGATATATATTTATCGGCAAAGTCGATTATTAAATAGTTGACAGTTGTCAAAACCAGA
>JAEBDU010013236.1:0-34669 GCA_016802625.1 Heliconius numata
AGTTTTATTTTTGGAAAAATTATTTTATTTTTGTAATTAATTTATTGGAAACTGTATTTAAATATTATAACAACATTGTAAACATAATGTTTTTTTAGGATATCATATTTCAAAACATCACATAGGCGTGTTTTGGGTTCAAATGAAATAATATTTTTCCGGATAGCGACCGTCCGTGCAATGTCAACACGCGGTGTTAGATAACCACCTAACAAAATACATTTATATTAATGTGAAGTAAAAAGTGTTACTAAACTCACTCTATCTAATCTATATGATCAAATTCAAAAAAATCTATATTCAAATATACTTTTCAAACATTTTAAATATAGAAACCTTATTAGATTATATTTGATGAATAAAGCTGTAATTCGGCAGACATGTTCCATGCCAAATTCTGCATCTAGGTAGAATGGAATGATGTACAGGAGCGTTAATAGAAGATTTTTTCAAAATTCTTTTATTGTCAAAAATACGAAAGATAGAAATGGAAACAGTACAATAAAGAAGGTTAACGTCCACGAATAAAATGAAAATGGAGAGTCTAAACACTCAGTTTTCTCTATCTATCCTCGTAAATGAGAAACGTAGCAAGAATCTAAAACCATATCCTATCACGTTAACCTAACGCGAATGTAATATTCGTCAGTAGTTACCACATGAGCTCAATCTCATATGTATGTGTACTAAAAATTTCCTTTAACTCCCCCATTAAACGTGTTAAGAGGTGTTCTAAACGCCTCCCGCAAACATGAGAGGGCTATGACGGTAACTCTTCCCTGAATTACCCTATTAATGGGTAGTAACGTGGTACAGGTAATTTTGCGTCTGGGAGGGTCGTATGGCTACTCTCTTTGGGTGTAGTGTAAAATGAAGCTTTAGCTAATAGGGTGCTTGTCATGTGTTTAGAAATAATTTCATGTAGTTTTATTATAATTTTCTATAAAAATGAGGCAGGTATGAATTTAAAGCGACGGTTGTGGGTTCGATCCCCTCTCCTTTAATTTCATTCATTTATTTGCTCTGTCAAAACAAAAGCCCGTTATTAAGTTCCGCCACTCAAACCGCAATGTCTTGACGAATTTGGTGGAAAGTGGGGAATGGAGGATCTTAACACTTTACCTACCCTGCTGTGTGCCCTCCCTGGACACGAGAAAATATTAAATTTCATTTTCGCGAGCGGGAATCGAATCCACGACTTATCACGTTTACAATCATACGCTTTCACCACGACTGACCTTATAATCGGTATATAAATAATTTTCAAACAATATTTTTTAAATATAATTTAAAAAGTCTAGAGGGATTTACTTCTAAAATGATAGGAAAATTCAAACTAAATAACTCCACTATAACCTATAATAAAGAAACTGATATCGTAATCGCTTGTCAATCCTATGGGCTTGATAGAAGGCAAATCACCAATATTACCTAATATAAATGCAAAGTGCATGGCCATACTATGTTGTTTATAGTATGCAATTCTACGTAATATACTGCTTATATCTTTATAGTAGCTTGCCAATATTTTTTTTATCTATATATTTTTATCTTATTTATTTTAGATATTTGGGATATAGTGATTTTAGTGACCAATTCGACACTTTACCAACCTCTTGCCACCTCTTGCTAGAAGTGGTGAGTGTCTTGGAGTGGTCGGTCGTGATGCAGCGGTACAGCGTGTGCTTGTGAACTCGATGGTTGTAGAGAGGTTAAATGGCATTAAGTTCTTCAACTCAACATGAAATGTCTCAAAAACTAGGCGGCAAGTTAGAAATAGATATGACACACACACTGGATTCCCTCTGCCTACCCTATATGAAGTACAGCATGGGCTCCAAGAAGCTTAAAGCTCCAAGAAAACAAAAATATGTTTTTTCTTAACTGTCTATTGTCTATTTTAGATATATTAAAATTATTTATGCATTTTTTCTTAATTTTTAGTTCAAAGTTATAGTTATGAATTTTGTACATACAAAATTACAATTTTACGAGACACAAAAGTGAATAGGGAAGTTTACAATTCTGTCAAGCAAGAATAAAGTTATAAAAGAGACGTTAAGAGAATTTAAACATTTAAATAATAAAAAGAAGTTGTTTTAGTAAATGGTGCCTATTAAAAAAGCCGTAAAAGAGTAATTTATGAAACTCAAATAGGTATTATAAGAAGATTTTACTTGAAGAATGTTCTTGTTAACTTAAATAAGTTAAGTTGCTTGAAAGTAATAATTTGTATGTAATATATATATTTTTTTTGTTAAGTTAATTGAATCTATGTACAACATAAAAAAATTATGCACACCTCAGTGAAGGTATTTGGAGAGAATTTTTCAAACTATTATTTTTTTAAAATTTATGTTTTAGATACATTAATAATTTTAAATCTCAGCTAAGACAACAAGGGAAAAGTAAAGCATGAATCTACAATTAAAAATAAAAGAATTTAATATATTTAAAACGTAAAATACTCACTTAAATAAACAAAATCCTCATCCAAACTTTCCCCAGATAACATATAAGGTAAACAAAAGTTCAAAAATCAAAGTTCGATAACACTTCGGTATTCTGGCGCTCGTCTGCTCTAAGTTTATCTTAGTGTATTCAATGCGTTCTTTGCTCTAAGATCGATTGTAACATTAAATTGAACACCTAAGCTTAACAGTCGAATACTTTCACTGATTATATTTATATAGAGAACTTTCAAAGCTTAAGCTTATCTTTTAAGTTGAGTATTGGACCCGATATCTTCGTATCAAAGATGTGAAAAAGCTCCCATATATTTAGTAAATTACTTTATAAGCTTTGTAGTATTTCAAAATAAAAATATTTTCAAGTAAATATAAACAGAAAATCGCACCATGTATCAATATTAAATTATTTTATATACATAGAAGTTTGAGCAGTTCTTGTAAAATTTTGATAAATTATTTTATTTTTGTTTTATTTGACTCCCACTCTAAGAAATAAAACATTTAATATTTAAATGTCTTCATTCTGGTAACGAGGCAAAACGCGGCGTTGAGTTCCGCCAATCAACACGCAAGGCGTCCATAATTCGACAGTAAGTGATAAACGGGAGAGAAGTGTCTTGACACTAGAATTCCAGGTGCCCTCTGCCTATCTTGATATGTACGCGATACAATTTTAAAGTGGAATAAAAACAGTTACATATATCCATTTTTAAGTTAGTTCACGTTAGTTGTAGGTACGATTTCAATTATCGAAATGGTTAAATAACATTGCCACATCCCGGTAGACAATGCGCGGCGTTAAGTACCGCAACAAAACATGCAATGTCTCGAAAATAAGAGCGGAAGGTGAGAGACCGAATGTCTTAAAACGAAGCTCTCTCTATTATAAAAAATACAGTACACAAAGTGATTAAAACAGTTTATTTTTTTCATAGTTTTACCAACAAACCCCGTTCACATTAACCTAATCTTCGAATGCAAATTAACTTTCTTATATATAAAAATAAGTATTTTCTTTAATATTAACGCAACTTTTGTACGGCTTAATTAACTCGGCTGATTACGAAGCAGGATTACACCGCCGTTGCAAGTATTCATAACGCTACGAACGAATTTAATGAGCGTTATCTCACAATTTATGGGCTGCAGTACTGAGAATTTAGCGACCATACCTTTTCTTTATATAAAACATTACCTTTATTATTATTTAGAGCCTTCATTCGCAAAGAGTTTATAATCGTTCTTATATACTGTATTTGTATACTGGTTTTTTCTGGCACTCGAGGGAATATAGAGAAATCTATTTCTCCATAGTCTTCTGCGGCTTTCTTGCGGAACCCTTAGTCAAATATAATGAAACTAAGCCGTTCAACTTCACATCGTGTCCCGCATATAGCAAGGTAGGTTGAGGGAACCTAGTGTAAAGATACTCCGTTTCCCTTTCTAATTTTCGAGAGATCGCATGTTGAGTAGCGGGACTCAACACCGGTTTTTGTTTGGCCGCCAAAGCAAAAAAGTGAATATAATAAATAATTTATTTCGTCAAGTGGGAATCGTACCCACACCCGTGATACCTCCCTCAAATTACTGAACGCCTAAGGTAACTTTAACTCTGTATTCTCTCACCTAAATAAAAAGAATGTATTAATTAAAATGATTAACAATTAAAAACCCGATGAAATTAGATTAGAAAGTAGGTTAGAAAAAAATGCCAGTATAGAAAATGAAAAGCTTCCCAAAGCTATCTAAAGCTAGCCAAAGTTTCACAGATGGCATAACTGGTGGACTGAAACCACTGCTGTTTACTGCAAAACTTGCTCAACACAATACAATAGAATAGATATAGATTGTAGAATAAAGTAAAAATGGCATAGTTCATAACCTTGCCATATAAGGAATTATTTAAACGAAAATTATTTAAAGAAACCCCGAAAATAAAAACTATAAAAATCGTGTATAGGTTTGGATTAACTAGACGTATTACGATGACTTTATAAAGAAGCCAGCCTAGTATTTGAACACTCTAATATGACAAGTAAGGTAAGATGCCGTCGTAGTACAGAGGCACAAATGTGTTATTGTAACGACGGTAGTGTGTTCGATTCCCTTAGGGCGAATGAATTATTATTTATTCATATTTTTATTTCTTCTCTGGTAAGGAAACAAAAGCATGGCGTTGAGTTGTGCCACTCAGCAAGCAATGCTTCGAAATTCAGTGAAAAGTGTCGGTGGAATGAAGAGTTTTAACACTAGATTCCCTCTGCCTACCCTGCTATATCCACGATACAGCGAGAAACTGAGAGAATAGTTGAAGTATGTCTTTAAATAAATATATCCATGCAGTATTTTGGCTTCCAGTTTCGAAATTCCTAGTCCCACCTAATGCCACATGTCGATAAAGTTTTGTATAATATATTAGCGCTGAGAGCGTACACCTTTGCCAGAGGTACTAAAATATGGTAGACTAGCTTTCCGCCCTATATTTGTCTGAATTTATACGATTCTCGTAGATTCTTCTAGATTTATCAAGATGCTATGAGATAAATTTACACCTTATATTTAAGAAATAAAAGTTGAGTGAGATGTAAAATATTTTTTTTAAATTTTATTGTAAATACTTTTTATTCTTTTATAAGATTATTTCAAAATTTAAAAATACTCTGATTTTTTACAAAATTCCGTATTTTTTTAGCTTCAATCTGTATCCCATAGATATCAGAGAGAACCTGGGAACTTGAAAATATGAAATATTTCATTTTCTCGAATGGAAATCGAACCCACAGTCTGTCGCGCATTTGTGCCTCTGCGCCACAACCATCTTAAAATTAATATTTCATCAATTTAACCACCAAAATACATAAAAACAAACTAAAAAAAAACCAAATATTGATCACCAACTTGGAAATTAAAATATTTCCATTCATCAATTCCAGAGCAGATCACCGATAGCTTTGTTTCCAAATTGCGAGGCAGTTTCCGTTTGCATTAAACAGAATACCTGATGCAACTATTAATTGCGAATAGTCGGGCGAGTTATTGTTGTTTGAATATAACTTTGTAAGTTTGTCATATTTGATGGCGACTGTGGGAGGTGCAGTGCGCATACTGCCGTTTAGTTATTTATGGTTGACATTTGCTATGTAATTACTAATTAAACCTTTATTTTATTATATTTCTAGCTTCAGGGTAAGTAGAGGGAACCTGGGCGTCCATTGTAGAGACATTGCGTTTCTCATTTTCCGCCACATTCTCAAGGTGTTGCGTATTTAGTTGCCGAAATCAACGCTGCACTTGTCTAATAAATAAATAACAAAAAATATATGTAATTTAATTTATTTTTAACCGACTTCTGTAAGAAAAGGAGGTTATTAATTCGACTGTTTTTTTTAAGTAAATATTTTACACAAATTTTAAATATCATTCTGTTCTCTGCCTTAATTTTTACTTAAAAATAAATTTATACAATTATTACATGCGAATTTCTCTGATGCAGTCCTGAATGCTTAACCGTTTACAGGTGGGCTTAATATTTAAACTTTTAAATACAAAAAAAATCCCTAAAAAAAACTTTGATCCCACGACCATCTCGTTTTTTCCGACTTCAGCGAAAACTTTATTATTAAAAGCATCCAAAAAGTTATAAGCTCACATAGTTTTTAACTATCTATAACATGCAGGTAGTGTTGCTAGGAGTTCGGAGAGATTGTGTCAATATTTTGAAAGTTTTAAAGTCAATAACAGGATTATACAGAATGTTCAACCGAGCATAGTATACGCTGGCTAGGGTTGTCAGAACTAATTGGTAAAAGTTTTTTTATATTATTTATACGTTTTATTATATGTTATTAGTTTGTATTATAAAATATTTGGTAATTTTTAGATTTGTTAATTCATCGAAATGTAATAGGTACATAATATACTTCAAACCAAATCGCAGCATTGAGTTCTGTCACTTAGAATGTCCTGAAAATTGAGCGGTGCAGTAGTGTTTTAACACTAGATTCCTTCTATCTACCTACTAAAATATGTTTAAATGTTACAAGTTTATGTACCTACTTAATAAATACATTATTTAACTAATAATAAGTCACCGCATTATCCGCATATATATAATCAAACAAATGTCAATAAATAACCTGAATCGATAAAAAAATACAAATTTTACTATATGATTATTATTTAGATAATGGATTACTTTATACAGAATGAATGTGCAAAAAACAAATGGTTATTTATTGTAAGTTTTAAATTTATATGAAAAATTATAATATTTAGTACTTATAGTATAAATTAAAACAAAAACTGAGTAACAAAACTGAAAAATATCATACTTTAAACAGACCAAACTTTCGTACTGACAAAAGGTGAAACTTTGAACTATAATCGATATTTAAGATACAAACACTGTCTTAAGCCCTCCACGCCCAACTTCTCCTGTCCGATATGAAACTTGCCCATACTTTAGACTACGTACTAAATGAAACTGACATTAGGATAGAATAATAAACCGACAAACTGTATATTGTATACATATTAGACTAAACTGTTAGGACATTACCGTGAAATTTATAGTTTACGCTTTTAAAAGTTTAAGTCTACCTCATACATTTAAAGGATCCTGATAGTATTATATATGTATATGTAGGTAATGCTCACTTTTTTTTCAGCTTCACACTGTATGCTGCAGGGCAGGCAGAGGGAGCCTAGTGTTAAGACTCTCCGCTTCTCACTTTCTGTCGAATTTTGGATGCATTACGTATTGAGTGGAGAAACCCAATACCGCGGTTTGCCTCGAAATCAGAGTTAAGAAGTGAAAATATTGAATATTTATTATTTCCGCGAGTGGAAATCGAACCCACAAACTAACATACTTCTGCCCAAGAAACTTTTATGTAAATTGTTAACATGGATATTTCAATAAAATTTTGCCATATTGGAAATGTGAATTGATTTTGATATATGAGATACGTAAAAGTGGTCACAAGTCATTGAATTGGGAGGAGTTCTTTCGACAGCAAACGGAAATAGCACAAAATAAATAACTGAACATAACATTCAGTTATTTACTTCCAACTGTCGTTTACTGAACTTAGAACTTCCTATAAGAACGAGAAAGAGAAAAAAAGGAATTTTACGCTTTAAAACAAACCCAATCTCTAGTTAAATATGTAATAATAATTTATATACACAGCCAAAGTTTATCGTTACATAGCAACTATGGCATACCGCGTAATACCAAAACTAAATTCTAAATAGTTCCTATCAACATGTAGTGCAACTCGCAGCACTAACGTTTATGTAGCATAGTTAAGGAATGTTAAGCCAGCGCTTCCGTTAAGATTACTATAGAGTTCGAATATGAGTGCTGTGTGGTGATATGACGTCACAAGTTCTTAAAGAAGTTTGGGGTTGGGCATGTTTTCCTTAGTATCGATGCTACGTGCAAGAGAGAAAATGGTGGCTTTGAATTTCATTTGGGTGAGTGAAAAGTGAAAAATGGTATATATTAACAATATATACTCCATACCTTCCTTACTTTTACTTTTACTTGCATTTGTTAAGAACTTCATAATTTTAATTAAGCATTGTAAATAAAAATATTTTTGTTTATTTCAGAAAAATGGAAGAGTAAAGTAAACTGTCATGTTCAGGAATCAGGAATGTTTAAAACTCACTGGGTGCACTGAATCCCGACAGCCTGTCATGGGAGAACAAAAATTCAGAATAAACTATATTTCAATTGTAAAATAATCGAGTGGAAATATTTAATTAATTGTATTTCGTTTGTCTGAATGTATAGGCCAGGAATAACAAATTTAGGTCATTTCGCTGAAAGTTATGCAATTTAAATAGTATATCCATACAAAGTTAGCAGTAAGATATTTTCGTTAGCCATTTTTCGCTAATATTTAACTGAACTCAACGGCGCGCTTTGCCTGGACACCAGAGCGAAGAAATTTAACTAAATATTCATTTTGTCGAGTGGGGGATCGAACCTACAACCATTGCCCTACAGTCATACCCTTGTATAACTGCACCAGAACGCCCTCATATAATGAATTGCATTAAATATAATATCGCATAATAATATAAACATATAATATAATATTTCAGAATTAACTCCCTTGACATACGAGATGATATCATTCATCAAGCGTGTATTACAAGAGCGTAGCTATTAATTATAACGAGTAAATTAAGCCGATTACGTTGAGTTTCATATGATTTGTTTGCGTTACGCTAACATACACTCAAAGTATGTAATATTGCGATTTACTTAATAGGGTTAAGATGGTATGAATCGACAAGTGCGTCTAAAATTGTTTATCTATACTATACTAATATTAAACAGTTTTTGTTTCGATGAGCGCACAAATCTCGGGAACTACTGGTAGTATTGGAAAATTGATTTTTTGTGGTGTATAGTTCTTATATGAAGGAAAGTTTATTAAATAATGTTAATCATTGATCATCGATATAACTGTAGTAGGTACTTACCGGCTCGCTGTAGAGTTGGCTTGTGTACTTTGAATTAGTAATAATTAAGTCAAACACAATTCCCATTTATTTTCACTTAGCACAGCACACGCACAGCCAAGGTTGCATATAGAAACTAATTACCAATATTAATATAACATTTAGTAAACTACACTAATAAAGAAAAACTCTTTGATTTTCACAATTATTACACATTTTAAATGAAGCTATTTAACTGGATTAATCGCGTATATTTAGTTTTATATTTTCTTTGGAAAACCGACGTTTCGAACATTTTGCGGCAGTTCGTGCTCACGGGTAGACTGAGGTGGCATTTATCTGTCAGTCGACATAATTATTATATCAAACTACCGCCAACGATTTTTTATTTGCCTCGCGTACTACCATGGATTCTTGCAGAATTAACTGATAGTATCTTGCCTTCTGATATAGTGGGTATTAGAATTCTATAATTTTATAAGTGGATCCCAGGTGGTAGAAGGTTTCCAGCCGTCTTCTTTATTAAAATTACGATGTTTTTGTAATTCAATAGCCTCGCGGATCATTATAGAAATATTTTTGTTTTCCTTTACGAGTATTGGGGTACATAAGTACACTTACGTTAAGAAAAGAAATGAAATCTCACCGGATATTGATTGAATCTGACGTTCCTTAAGGGCGTTAATGTATTTGAACTTGAAAATAGACAATAAACAGTTTAAAATATCCAAATATTTTCAAAAGAAAGCTGTAGCTGCTTTATTTTATGCATTTTTTTTAAAGCTGAAAGAACCTAGTGTAAATATATTCCGTTGTTTTTCCGTATTGCAGGCGGAAGTCAACGCCGCAGTTTGTCTTGCCAGAGCAGTAAGATTAAAATAACTTATTTTTATTGGCGGGTTTCGAGCACAGAACTATCGCAGTTAGACACTACAGTCTACTACGTTAACAGTCTTAATTACATAAATACTATAAATAAATATTAACAACGATATATTATAACAGTTATTTGTTCAAATATAACCCAGCACGGATAAAATAGATAATATAAAAATAACTAAATCAATACATCAAAAAGGCTAAAGTTCAACAAGCCAGTAGGTAACCAGTGAATTGTAAACTGTGTCATGAATGTTCTATTTGAGTATTATCTATACAATAATAATAGAAAAAATATTTAAAATTAATATTTTATGTTATATTTGTTTGGATTATATTATTTAGAGAATTAGAATATGCATATAAGATCAATATTTTACCATTATTTAAGTATTATTATAGCTAGATTGATATTCACGAGTAATACGTATATCGGAAGTCACAGGATCGGTTCCCGCGGATTGTAAATGCACGCACTACCTCAAAAATTAGACGGGAAGTGGGGAACGGAATGTTCACATTACTTTACATTAGGTTCCCTTAGTCTTCCTCGCACTGTTTCCCCATTTCGTAATATGCTCTCTTAGTGTTACCACACCCCACTCTCAAAACCTGCCAAATTTCAACTTTAAGTCCAGTAATTTAATTTGCACGTCTGTGTCACTCAGTAATGGAATAGTTTTATATATTCAGACAGTTTTTTAGCTTCACACATAGCAGGATAGCAGGGTAGGGAAAGAGAACCTTTGAACCTATGATTTAGATCCTCCATTCTTACAAGACGCTTCCGACGTATGAAAATGACGGTAATTTCTGCCGAATTCTGGAGGCATTGCGTGTTGAGTGGCGGAACTCGAATCACCTCCATACCAGCAAGTAAATGTATATATTTCAATTCTACGATCAACATTTATCTAACCATTTTTTTTCAAAGTTGGATAATATATACAAAACAACAACAGTTTGTTGTATACGAGTATTCTATAGAGCACTATACAACAATACCGTCGGCCAATAACAAACGATTCGCTTATAAATATTAATATATTAAAATTCGTTATATTATGCAGTCAAAGCTTGGGAACAACAAAATATTCCGCTGCTCACAGTGATGGAGTGCTTAAAAATCGGGGCCACTGTAATTGTTGAGGTTTACTCGAAAAATATTTATGGAATATAATAAAAGTTTTTTTTTTAAATATAATATTGAAAAAATATTTATTAATTATGTGTTTTTTATCTTGATTTTTGTATCTATTGCAGTTTAGTGTGAATAGAATAAGCAAAACAGCATTCTTCCTTTGTTCTGTGTTTCTGTCTTATCCTATCCTATCTTCACAAACGATAAGTGCCCCGCTGGTACATTTAGGTATGAAGTCAGGTACAGCCAAAGGCCTGAGGCCTGATGAGGCCGTCGTGGTGCAGCAGCAGAAAGGTCTGTAAGGCGACGGTTGTGGGTTCGAGGAAGTGAAATATTGTAAATCGTATTGTAAATAAACGTAAATCGTTTATATTTCCATTTCTTCGCCCTGGTGTCGAGGCAAAGTGCGGCGTTGAGTTCTGCCATTCAACACGCGAGCACGGCAATTACGGCAGAAAGTGGGCAACGGAGTGTCTTACACTAGGTTCCCTCTGCCTATCCTGCTGCGGGATACAGCGTGAAGCTGATTTATTTTTTAAGTAAAACCAAATCATGAGCTACTAGTAGGTACTCAAATTTGGTCCAAATTAAAGTTTCCATATATATCTACTAGATAGAGGCAGAATTTCGTAAAATTTTTACATTTACATATAAATTACAGAAAAATGTGAAAAATATTTTTAAACCAAAGTTTTTATCTCGTTGAGATGTTGATTGTAAAAACTAGTTTGTCCCATTTTCCGTTTTGTTATCCACGCTAACAGGTAAAAATATATTTTATACAAAGAATAAAATATTGTTTTAGTAAAAAATATTGTGAATGATGTCTCGTAATACAATTTATGCTTCTTTTAATATTATCTACGAGTATATATAATCTATATATATAAAATCGACTAGCTGACCCGGTGTCGCGAATGGCAGAATACATATTAAAAAAAAATCGACTGTTAGGCGATACGAAGTTCGCGGGTCTGCTAGTCTATATATATAAAATCGAAAGGTCACTCACTCACTCATCACGAAATCTCACAAACTACATGTGCTAGGAATCTCAAATTTTGTATAGGAGGATTTATAGGACGTAGGACGCTAAGTCGGGAATTTGCAATATTCGACTTCTAAGGGGTTGTTTTTGAGGTTGAAAGTTTGTATGGAACTTCGTTATTACAAATGCTAGGAGTCCCAAATTTTGCATGGACGTCACTTATAGGACGTAGGTACTAATAATAACGTGGTTCATGCGAGCGAAGCCGCGGGCAGGCCGGTAGTGAATATATAAAGATATAATATAAGAGGCATAATTCTTGAAATTTAGTTTAATGAAGTACGAATCAAAAACTTTAGTATTAATAACCGAATGACCTAGGCAAGGCCACGTATTCATAGAAACATATTAAAACTGTATATAACAACAAAGAAGTTTTGCTTCAGAGACTCTCTGGTTCTTATACAATGTATGAGGGAGTATTGAAAAGACTTAAAGAGTCGCATTGAGACATTGTTATTTCACTATTGTATACATAATATATCAAAACAAGGGTTATCAATTTTTAAATTAATAAAAATGAATGGTATATTTTTTTGTTTTTTTAAATTTCAAGCAAGCAAGGCAAAGAGAATCTAGTGTTAAGACACTCCATCCATTTTTAAGACATTGTGTAAATATTAAATATTTCATTTCTTCGAGTGGAATTCGAACAAACATTTGTGCCCTAGAGGCCCAGGCCATGACTGGCCTGAATAATAATAAAAGATTTTTACTTCGCGACGTTGAGTTCCGCCATTCAACACGCAATGCCTCTAGAATTCAGTAGAAAATCGGGAACGGAGTGTCATAACACTAGATTTCCTCTGCCTACCCTGCTGTGTGCGGGATACAGCGTGAAGCTCTTATATTCTTACTTATGGTAAAGTTCTAATCTGGCAACAAAATTGCTTAAAATTGAAAATTACAAAATAATTTTCACCCAAACTCGACCAATCAGATTTCATTTGTCAATTAATGTCTAAAATTACTTGCTCCTCGAATTCGATAGAACCTTAAGATAAATTTCGACTTAAAGTGTGCAGAAAACGAACTTGTTAAATTTTGCTTTTGTTAAATGTTCGAGAGTTTCGCCGTTTTCCTTGTGCGATCATTGATATTATATATTTATTTTTTCATATAGAACAAATTATATATTATAATAAATTATAATATTTACAATTATATTTTAGGAAATTAAAAAATAATGAAAAATTACATCCATATTGTTACTTCAATGATTTCCGCAGGTGCCTTACTCAAAATAAATTTATTAAAGGTTCCATGTATATAAAACCTTATCTTCTAGAACTATTATTTTATTATCTTTAATTTAGCTAAAACTAAAACTTTAATATAAATCTCTTATAAATATTCCTAAATTAGTTCGTAACATCAACCAATATATCACTTAAGAAGAGCTTATCGACAATATGTGGAAGACAGAGAGTCTTAATAGAAGATACGTGGGACTCTATTTACCTATTGTTAAAACTCTCTTATAACTGTCTCATTTACGGTGATATATAGATATAATATCTTTATAATAATTATGTGGTTTTAAGCATAATAACTATGTATGAATGGAAAATTTCAAGTACTTTTTAGATTTAGAATAGTTGAAAATTATGTGTATAGTCTACTTAAAATGTCGTTATGAAGAATAACATAGATTAATATCTTTGTATATTATTGTCAGACATAAATTGGAGTTGATTACCCTATGGAGTTGAATTATATCTAAATATATATATACATATATTGTGGGTGTACAAAATTATGGTACCTACCTAATATTATGAGAAATTGAACGTTACATCCTATTTATATAATTTTCCGTTATCAACTTTCCGCTTTTCCCCACATAGAAGATAGTTAGGCTAGATTAGGAAAAGGAACCTAATACGCAATTAAAGATTACATTTTATTATATTAGCAACTTTACGCTTTTACCCACATAAAAGAGATCAGGTTAGGTTAGAGCAAAGAGCTTGATGAAAGAAAATACTGAACCCGCAACTATCAGAAACACGAAAATTGACGTTACTTAAAACCCTTCATATTTTTACATTTAATTTAACTGTAAGCCATCATCATTCGTCGACGACACATCGTTTGTTCTAACCCTTGACGTCACACCCACTTTTTTATTGTGCCATAGTAGCTAAACTAAAAGCCTTTTTCGTACACAATAGCCCGGGCTAAAGCTAAACGGTGTCCCGCGAATTAGTTGTGAGTGCAACAAAAAAAGGGTCGACTATCAGTAGGAATTGTTATATGAATATAGCGATCGCCGATATTGAAGCAAAAAATGCTTTTGTTGCGTCTTGTATCATTTTGTAGAATGGTTTTTTAAGATATTTGGTATAAAGGTTTTTTTAGGTATAAAAATAGACGTTTAAGGCTCTTTACTGTTCTATATTGAAGTTGTTTTTCTAGTTTTACGCTATATCCCGCACAAAGAAATGTACCAGGAGTGAACCTGGGAACGTAATGTGAAAGACATTCCAATTCCCTACATTTCGCTCAATTCTTCAAGAATTCAGCCATTTGTCGGATTACTTGAACGAAAAACTGAAAATGCTAAATATTCCACCCCCAAGTGAAAATCGAACCCACAGCCACCGCATTTACTTTTGCACGCTTGTCTCTTTGCGCTACGACAGCTTTAACTAAAGCTTTAAAGCTATTTGTATATTGAATATTAATTTGCACACGATATCACTAATTCATTATCATCAGATAATCTAAAAATATAATAATACCTCCAATGCCTCCAGAATTCGGCGGAAAATGGAGAGCGGAGTATCTTAACACTAAGTTCTGTCTCACTCACTCTACTGTGTGCGAGATTTTGATTCTGTGAAATCTACCATTAATCACTCCCTTCCCTGAAAACTACAAATACATAACCATCACCTACAAATTCACCAGACGTTCAAAATTTAGATAACATTGCACGCTCAATATAACAAAGTAAGCGAAACTCAAACCGAAATGTACGAAGCAAATATTAACAATATAATTGGAGTACCAGGAACTTTGAAGAGATAATGTCAATAAATAGCGAGCTTCCATTTGTCTCAATAACAGGGTAAACTTCCGATCGAAGAAATGATGGGGCTGGGGTCCCACCCTTTGCTCCATGATTGTTCCGTTCACCTGATAGTTACGTAGAATTAAGAATAGACGTATAATTAGGAATGTTTAATTTGTGGGACAATTAGGGTTCTATGTTAAATATATATGTGATATATTCAGTATTTTCAATAATCTGGCCACCACTCGACACGCAACAGTGGGAAATGCAAGTGTCTTCATGGGAATAGAAGGTCTTAACACTAGCTTCTCAGGTTCCCTCTGCCAACCCTGGTATGTGCGGGATACAACGTAAAGCAAAAAAATAGGGATTGTGTAGGGCAAATATTACACGATAGAGATATTTTCTTATTTACTTTCACATGTATAGAATAACTATTTAAAATTTTTAACTACTCTATTGTTTTCGATGCTATTTACAACATGGAATATTTGATTATTTAAAATTGGTCTAATTATTTTTTCATTTATTTACCATATAATTATCTCTACAAAAAAAATCGAGATGAGATTACTATGCATTATATGCAGAGGGCCTAGTGTTAAGACACTACGTTTCCAATATTCCACCGAATTCTGGAGGCATTAAGTGTTCAGTAGCGGCAGTTTTGCCACGACATTAGGACGAAGAAATACAAACACATTTTTAAATAAATATTAATTTCCTCGACTGGGGATTGAACTAACAACCAGACGCCTTCACACACACTTGGGCAACTTCGCGACTGGCATCGTTAGTAATAATGTTGTACATATATATTTTTAATGAACAATATAACAAAAATATGCAATTCACTTGTCAAATACAATTAGTCAATATGACTCACCCTGTACATTAAAATGTCAAAAGCACCTCTCAAAACTATATATATATAACATTCATCTCACTAAGATGAACCAGTACAGGCAAGAACAATAAAGTCAAACTATTTCAATGTAGAACTCCTGTCTGTCTGTCAACACGAGAGATCATTGCCTCAGTTCACTGTTATGACAATTGTAACAGAATGGCGAGTCACCAGCTTCCATTTGCATTAAGTTATACAT
Source organism: Heliconius numata (assembly GCA_016802625.1). Taxonomy (NCBI): domain Eukaryota; kingdom Metazoa; phylum Arthropoda; class Insecta; order Lepidoptera; family Nymphalidae; genus Heliconius; species Heliconius numata. The sequence goes on from JAEBDU010013236.1 coordinate 16,142, forward strand.
TCAAGTAGGACAGCACTTGCTACTTATGTATGGACAATTAAACTTTATATTGCTTATATATAACAAAGTTGAAATTATTTTTTTTTATCAGTTTCACGTTATATTCCGTATACACCAAGATAAGCAGGCAGAACCTAGTGTTAAGACTCTCCGTTCCCCACTTTTGATTCTGTTAATTGTTAATACATACTTAATAAATCATAATTTAAATCTTTTGTTCCGTTCAGCTGTTCCGGAGATTAGGGCGGACAAACACAAAAGCAGAGAGACAGCTAAAAATTTTCAGTATCGTGTAAATAATTATTTACTTAAAAAAACAATAATTTTGAAATCATATTTCAACAAATTTATAATTTCGGTTTGCATAATTTTCGTTTAAATTTCCCCTTACATCACAAAAAACAATACAAAACCACAAAAGTCATCACAACAATAAAATCCTCAAGCGTTTCACAGATAAATTATACTTTAAAAAAAAAAAAATAAACCAGATATTCTTTCACAATTTCAAACCCAGTTAAGAAATGAAAGCACACCCTCAAAGAGCTTTGACTTATTCTGGTAGAATATTAAAAGTAGCGACCAGCCGTCTTGTAATCCATTACGCAGTATTGTGTGTCTAACAATGGGGTCGGTGCAGTGTGAAACCATGGCGTAGCGGCAACGGCGACGAGGTAATGTACCGAAATACGATCTACGCCCTGGATAGGCAAATGGTGTTTATCTGGATTTATTTGCGTTTGTTTCTGTTGTATTTATTGAGATGATTTATAAATCTGAAGGAGTCTATTTTTTTTGGTTTCACTCTGGACCCTAGATATCCAGGGCAGGGAGAGGGATCCAGAGTGTTAAGACATTCCGTTTCCATCTAATTCTGACATTGCGTGTTGAGTGGTGGACACGAGAGAGAAATGAAAATATCAAATATTTCATTTCCTCCTGGGAATCGAATTCACCTTCTGTCATGTTTACAGTCATAGAACCCTTGTAGGCTACGCCACGACTGGCCGCGAATTTTGTTTATAAGAAATAATACTTTTATTGTTCAGTTTCACGCTGCATCAGAGAGAGAGCAGAGAGAAATAAGTCCGTTATCGACTTTCCGCCTATATCAGTATTGCGTGTTACGTCAAGACAGAACAGGGAAAGAAAAACATTTAGTTCCTCCAAGTACTGACCGAACACAGAACCATGGAGTTTACAGTTGGATGTTCTATTACTAATCGGCAGCGTCAATTTAAGCTATTTTTTGGAACACACCTATAGATATTACTATAAATCAAAATATTATGTTTTAAAACAAAAAAAAATATCTGAATCAAATATTATTAGTATTTTACTTAGGCACCTTATTATTTTATCATCAAAATATTTGTCAACAGAATACCTTGCTATAGCAAAATGTCAGCTGTACCAACAAAAGAGATGGCCATTATCACATATTGTTATTATATGTCCATCCACAATATAAACTTGCATATTCAAAGTGAGCTGATGCATACCGGTAGGTTATGAAATATTCATGTGTGAGAGCAACCAAGCAGACCAGATGCCCGATAGGTCACAGGTGGTACAAATAGACCTGTTTAATGAGGTGTTCGTGTATAGGATTTAAGTTGGGGTAGTTCTGTTCAATATTAATTTTAATAGTATGGTATTTTTTTTTATTTAGACAATTTCTAAAAGTGTAAAACGTTAATATATAATGAGGTTTTTTTTTCAGCTTCAGTAACAATGAAAATCTTATTTGTTTTTTTTTTTATATATTTTTACTATAGCTTGCTAAAAGATATCGGTATTTTTTAGAACTATAAACTATTTCTTTCTAAAACTTGGAATCCATGGAATGAATAGCACAGTAAAGTATATAAAAACATGCATTACTTTTTTAAATATCTGAAATAAAGAAAATACTGTAAATTAATATATATTTTTGAAGGTTCGCGCTGTGAGAAACAACAAATATGTATGTATGTATTCAAACATAGTTCTAAAAAATAGAGCTATTTCTCATATTAATTTACAAGCAATTATAGGCATGTTAAACAGAATTCTTGGACACAAATCCATTGATCGTGTACAATCCGCTTACATATTACATTATGCAATACAATATGGAAACCTTATATCGCAATGTTATATCTCAACAACAATAATAATGCATTAATAATTATAATGAGGCATTTGAGGCCAGTCGTGGCGCAGGGGGCCGCAGACTGTTAAGGCGACTGGTCATGGGTTCGATCCCCACTCGAGAAAATGAAATATTTATTTAAATTTATATTTTCATAACAAAATTATAGTAGGCATAAAAAGCTAGTGATAAGACATTCCATTTTTCACTTCCTTTTTCTTCCCTTACTTTTTTCTTTGATAATATACAACGCCATACATTTACTAATTCGACTATGAAACTAAAAATTTATTTAGTATGTTTGTAAATATAAGCATTTCCATAGGCGAGGATTGAACTCACAACCACCATGTATATAGCCACTCACTTCTCAACTACGCCACGATAACTTCATCGAAAAGAGTAGGATATGCGTGAAAATATAAAAAATACAAAACAGGTGTCTAGTTTTCATTTTGAAAATAGCTTCGTAAAAGCTTCGTTCCTCTTTGACTGTGATTTTCTTTCGCTTTCAAGTTAAGACCTCGTTTCGGTCTTTTTAGGCAACACTAAGTGTCCTTTTTCTTTAAAGTTTTGTTACTATTTTCCCTCTAAGGATGCCGCCTTATATTAAATTGCAAATAATTTAATGAAAACTAACAATTAAAATTAAATTTATTATAAGGATACATTATATAATTTTCGTTATTTTAGTTATCTTCAAGGAAGTAAAGCATGCCTACGCCTAAACTAAAAGGGATTTTTATCCACTTTCCACGCCACCTAATACCGTCTACGTTCGACGCTCTGTGTGTTGAGTAGCGGAACTTAACGCCGATGTTTGTCTTAGAAGAGCAGTGCAAATTTCTTCATCCTTTCTTTAGCTTCACATTCTATCCTACACATACTCGTAGTATAGTAGACAGAGGAATCCTAAGAACCTAGTGTTATAACACCCCTTTCCCATTAAAACACTACCGTTTATGAATTGCGTATAGAGTGGTCAAACTCAACGCCGATACACTTCATCCTCGTGAATAGAAATTGAATCCACAACCAGCTCCTTATACTACTACTCCCACTACACTATAATGGTCAAAACAGGAACTTAACACCTGTATTACTTATACATAGCAGTAAAACTATAAGAATATTAAAAGCCATAATTTCCAACGTCATTTTAGCACAAATATAAACAGACAAACTTTGTAACTGATCAGTATGTCAGCTGTATAATTTATCTCCAGCTCGGCAGAGATCATAAATTCTCTTCACTGGATGTCCACCCATTGAATACCGATGAGATACGCTTACTATGCGAACAGATTTAGTGGTCATTGTCCAAATATAAATAGCGTGCCCATAACATATTGTTCCTGTTAGAATTGGGGAATTATGTTTTGCTAATTTAAGGGGGCAGTAGTGGAGAAAGGGACTGTAAACGCGATTGTGGGTTCGATTCCCATTTGAGTAAAAGAAATATTTAATAGTTTCATTTGTTCGCTCTGGTACCGCAATCCTTCAGGATTCGGCTGAAAGTGGGGAGCGGAGTGTTTTAATCCCTCTGCCTATCCCTGCTACTAGCTGAAAAAATAAATTGAAAAGTTTGTTTTGTTAAAATTTATCTCTTAAATAGTGCTAAGCATATTTTAATATAATTGAACAAGTAATATAGGCAGTTCCAGACACAATACTGTTGATCTGTTTGTAGAAGATAAAAGTTAATTATTGAGTGAGTAGTATTAAACTTTAAGATTTAGTAAATAAAAATAAACATGATTAAATTAATAAATAAAGATAGATTTGAACCTACACTAGTAAATCTTGTGGTATTCACCATTCAAACCTCTTCGACCCTGCCATTTCGCCTTTTATGAAAAACTTTACTTACCTAGTTCTTAAGAAACAGAATTTTAAACACGTAATTCTTAAGCAACCGCAGGCTCTAGCGGACTGGGCTCTAGTGTAGGCAATACCTGTATGTATGTTTTAGTTAAGCGGATAAAGAAAAACGGGTCACATCTTCATTCATCTTTTCAACTCCCTCCAGGATAAGCCTTAGCTTACTTGAAAAATGCTGGGGTTTTTCTAGCATTTTAGAAAACATCTAGTCATTTATTTATTAATTAATTTTGTATAAATTTATGGCTTTAATTAACGATTTTGTTTACATATTTATTTTTAAATTTAATATCTACTATTTGGAGATAAAAAATTACAGTATGATCCATTGTGAGGAACACTCGTGGGATGTTTCTATTATTAAATAAGTAAATTATTTATATTTCTCTGTTTTGCAAAAACTCAACGCTACTTAACTCGCGAGGTCTCAAAATCGGACTAAACTGAAAAACGGAGGGTTTTTACATTCGCATTTCTATGCTTACCCTATTTTTAAATACTTTGTTTTACTTTGTGCCTTTGAATGAATAAAGTTTCACAGTTCAGAACGTCTCTCTAAATATGTGATGCGTGGGGATACGTACAAAAATGTAACTTGGAAAATTACTTGTATATTTTCATAGAAATTGGTATGATAAGTGTTACAATATTGTACACCTTACACTCAAAAGTTGCAATAAATATGAAATTACATGTAAAACTCGTCTGAATATCACTTTAACACAATCTTCTTTTTGTCTCGCGGGAAATACTCCTTCTCGAAAATAAAAGACTGCCTTCGTGCTTTCCGTAGATTTGGTGAGATCATAAAAATATATATAAATGTATTTTTTTTATTATTAGTTTATACCCAGTCCGACCGAGCCAATATTAGAATTAAGACTATTCGGAGAAATGTCAATAATAGATATATTTGCATAGTATATCTGTCTATTATTAATATTTTGTCGAGTAGGGAACAAACAGTACATTCATTGAATAATAATGAATGCCAAACATTTATAGTTCCAGATATAAATAATTGTTTCAGAAATTCAAATTTTCAAGACACGAATAAAAACTTCATTAATCGCTTTGCTATTATTGCCAAGTACCATAAACTCGTCGCGGTTTCAGAAATTCGCATCTAAAGAAACCTGCCTTCATGGATTTGAAAAGAACATTGCACTGACTGGACACACAGCCTGCAATAACTTTGCACGTTAACACTTCTTCTCCTGTGGGATTGAACCGACAACCGTCGTTACAGTGATACACTTGTCTCCCTGCACCACCTTCAATAATTTAAATAAGAACATTCAAGCTAAACTCGACCCAGCTTCAAGCAGTAACTTATATCTAAAAAATCCTCCTATTTCACTGCAACAACTATGAAAGAGTACTCAAATACATAACTATTAGTATTTTATTACACAATCAAATATTTATTTACGTTCATGTTTCCATTTCTCCTCTGCTCATGCTCTGGTGTCGACGGCGTTGAGTTCTGTCACTCAACACGCAATGCCTCCAGAACTCAGCAGTATGTGGGAAACAGTGTCTTAACACTATGTGCCCTCTGCCTACCTTGCTGTGTGCGGGATGCAGCGTGAAGCTAATTTATATTATTTATTACACAATCAAGACAGCGGTATGTATAAAGTAAAGGCTTGAATTTCGCGCTTTATGACGACATCAGCGTCGTGAGAACGTTATATAAAATTCTTGTACGGTAAAATTGGCAGTTCGCGTAAATTTTTTACTACTTTCAAGCTTCAAATGGGCACTTGATAAAAATTCTACGACGGAGACAGACAATTGGGCGTTTTATATTTTGATCACTATTTGTTTTTGTACGTGTCCCGGGCCTCTGTAATTTTTGAAGAAATGAAAATATGTAGGGTATATGAATTTTTTATGAATGTTTTGTGTGGTCTATAGCTATACTAGCTAGCTATATAGTATACTCTTGGTACCTATATTTGAACAGAATTTAGAATAGAAAGAAGAAAGAATCTATTTTTTCGTATTTTCTATATAAGCAGAATTCTAAATAATATTTTTACTTTTTTCGTCCAATTTGTAAGTAATCAAATGCAACGTAAAATTTATTCTCCATTACAGGTTCCATAATAACTATGAACTCTATGAATTATAAACAAATACATATTAAATTCTAAAAAAAACATAACCCCAAACTCTTAAAACCAGACTAAGTCATACAAAATGCTCGCGATATAAAACGTTGGAATTTTGCTGAAATTGCAAAAATTTAGCTCAAACGAGATAGATATAAAGAGCACTTTTGTATAAGAATAGAACCTGAATTTTAAGAAGCATCCAAGCTTTTATATTTCACGAGTCAATTTTGTAAAGTTTATTGCGGCTTATTTTTTTTATGTTAAGTAAAATCTATTGTCGTGCTCCTAATGACATTAATGTTCTTTTAAATTCTAAGATATTCTTTTTTAATTTCACGCTGTATCCCACGTGCAGCTGAGCAGGCAGACGGAACTTACTAACTTCTCATTTCCTCCTATTCTCTACAAAACTTCGATTTTTTTGATTTTTTGAGGTATTGAGAGTTGAGTAGCGGTGCTCAACGCCGCGCTTTGTCAATACAAAGGGTGGCGTAACAAGTTACCAGAGCGAAGAAATAAAAATATTATTAAATAATAACTTATTTCTCCGAGTGAAAATCGAACCCTTAGCCGTCACGTTGACAGTCAAGTGCTTGTACCACTGCGTCATGTTGGCCTCATTCTTATTTTTTCTTTATTTTATGGAAAAAATATAACAAATATTAGTAACAAATATTAGTACAAGTATTAGTACCATCGTAGCGCAATGGAACAGCAGATGACTATATAGAATGATAGTGTACAGGAATGCCACTAGAGGAAATGATTATATTAAAATTATTTAAGTTTCCTTGCCTTCATACAGAAAGGATGTCATCGATCTTCGCCCCAAACGGGGTTTTCCTATGATATCTTGTAATACAGTAGAGAAAGATAAAGCTTAAAAAGTTTAAAAAAAAATACTGTTAAATTAAGCCAATAGGTAAATCAGAAATTTTGAAAATGGATGGGCATTCATGAACCTTATAATTTCGTTGAGTTCCTAAAACAAAATTACAACTTTGTCAAGAAATATAAGGCGACCTCTAAAACGAAATTAATTAAAACAATTTACGAACGAACTTTGTTTAGAAGTCTGAAATTTTAATTGTAACTATACATTAGTTAGTAAATAAAGATTATAAAATGATTATAAAGTAAAAACATTGGCCTAGTAACTATTTATTTTTGTTTACTATAAAAAAATCATAAAAAGCAATTTTATCTATACACATTTTTTCACAATACCCGTTAAAGTAAAAAATGTATTTAACTTGAAAGCTCGGCCTAATTGCTTCAGTGACATCCCGCCTGTAATCGATCTATGTATGACACATCCATACCTATATTATAAGTTCGAAAGTAACTCTATCTATCTGTCTGTCTCTTACGCAATCAGGGCCAAATTGATAATTTAATTGTGATAAAATACTCATATAGAGATACTTGAGGGTCTCGGGATGAACATAGGATACTTTTTTTTCTCAGATTTGTAATATTTTCGATATATACCAATATATTAAAATACTTATTAATTTGACATGCAATTTATTCCGCCATGTTAGTAACAACCGTCGCTATGCGACAGTTGCTAAGCAACGATTTGCAAAGTTTGTTGTTAGAAAACGTCACCCAAAATAGCTTAACGCATCTCTCTATTGAAAACTGTAAATAATTTCATAAATATATTTAATAAATATTCTTATAGTTCAAGCGACGTAGCCGCGTTCGAGTCCACTAGTATATATATAAATTATTATAAACATATATAATAAAAAAACATATTTCCAATAAATGATTGTATTGGATTATTTTTATCATCCCTACATGAATTGATTGTCCTACATTTATTATCGCTACAAACCAATATAATAAGTTTATCCGACCGATAAATTTATCAGAGGGTTAAACATCAATGCTTATAATCCTGTGGTATATTGTATGTAATACCGCGTATCTATTGTGAAATATATACTATTATTTTAAAATATAATATCTGTGAAATTTTGTTGAAATATAGTAGAAAATTGAAATTTCATATTCTATACTAGCGTTTACCTGTGGTTTCGCCCGCTTGGTCATAATGGAACTAACTAAGAGTTATTATAGTTGTGTAATACAGACATGACTCCCAAGAGTTCGAGGCAACTCTGACCGCAATTACAATTTGTATGTGCTAGCCTAAATGTAATATTAATTTAAATTTGTATTACCATTTCTTCGCTCACCAGAGGAGGCAAAGCGCGGCGTTGAGTTCCGCTACTCAACACGCAATGCATCCAGAATTCGGCGGAAAATGGGGATCTCTATCTACCCTATTATATGCTGGATACAACATTTCAAAATATATTTAACGATTCATTGAGGAACGTAAGTAAATATATAGGAAATACACTATAGGGGGAGAATTTTGTTGAACCAATTGTGTGTTCATCAAACACTGCGACCGAGACGTTCGAACTGAATGGAACTGGAACTAGAAACTTTAACAATATTTACTTATCTGACTACATAAATTGGACAGCAAAGAGAGCACATAAATTCAAATTCGAATTAAGCTAAACGTTCGCTCAAAACGTAGGAACTTACAGAATTTGGGAATTCCAAAATTGGTACGTTTCATAGTTTATTACATTGCGCAGTATGGGGATTCATAGCTTCTGATATTGAATATTGTTGAAATTTCATACTTTATAATAGTAAAATTTATCGAAATATATGTTTTTATTATATCTATCTCTGTTTATACATAAGGCTTAATGAAAATAAGCTTGAGTTGATAAGTAAGCAAGCAAGTCCATAATGGCGCAGCTACTGGCGGTAAATATAATGGTTATGAGTTCTATTTCAATCGGGGTAATAATTATACTTTAGAAGACTTATTGGAATATAAAATTGCGATGTAAGTTTTACCACGCAGCACGTAAATTTTCGAAAACGAAATGGATATAAACGAAATATACATAAGTTCCTTTTTCCCGCATAATAAACATACGAGAAAAAGCCTATTACTAAGAATTTAGGTAGATAGATTAAAAAAAACAATAGAAAAATAAGTGACTTCCTTCTCCATTTTCCGACTTTGTTCTCACGTAGACGAACAAAAGATAATAGATGAGTATTAACATTTTTCTAAGTTGAATTAGAATCCACAATGTCCGTAGAGTAACGTTCGTGCCACCCGTACCACGACGGTCTCAGGTACGTAATATCTAGGATTTAATACGTATTGCATATAGAATTGTAATACCTTGTGCCAGATGCTTCGAATGTGTTTCACGTGACCATATAAGCGTATACGATTTAGTCCTTTTACTAAAATTTATAAGGCAATTTTCGCGAAACTTAAGGAGCCTGATTCAACTGGATTTTAGATTTATGGATGGATAAGTGGACTTTTATACGTTTTTTAGAGAAGCGACGGTTGTCGTTCTAGTAACAAAAGTAAGCGCGGCGTTAAGTTCCGCCACTCAACGTGCAATGTCTCTAAAATCATTTTAACATTACGTTACCTCTGTCATCTGCCTACCCTTTTTTATAGTGGGGAAACCCTTTTACGGGTACGCCGCCTTCATTGCATCTACTAAATACTTTTTCATCTCGTTACAAAACTTATGACAAAATAGACTTAACAAGTAAAAAGAAATACATAAATTAATTAGAATCAATAACTGCTATCCAGAAATAATCTGGCAATATCCAAAACATCAGTATTAAAACACTTCAAGTAATAAAATCAATGTGGAATTGGAAAAACTAGTAGTTTTTATGTTACTAGTAGCTAATATTGTTTATCGGCCTTTGGGAGCGCGGATTGTCGTTCAACTTTATTTTTCGGACGAGCGAGCTCAATCAATGAGTGTCGCGCATCGGCACAACGAAAATATTGACAAACTTTATATTGGACTTGGACTTGGAGTTCCATTTAGAGTTAGTCTAATATTAGTCGTTTTAAGACAGGGTTAGTACGACTATATTTAATTAAATATACTAAAATAGTATTTTTTATTGATATTAGATGTTTTGAATTTTATTAAACTTCACTAACATTCGAATGTTTATTATAGATTGTTGTACCAAATTCTACTAAGCCTTATTATTCAGATCTTGTTATAATATAAGCCTCTAATTTATATATTAGATACTTTCAATTTTTCAATTTCATAAAAATCAAGCACTTGTCCTCTAGTGCAGGCACAATTGACCTAGTGTTCAGACACTATGATACTCTCATAACGTCGATAAATTCTCCCCATAAAGCTAAAAAACATAGAGTTTTTAAGTCAACTGCAGATATTTAGTGAATATGACACTGTATACTTGAAATAAGAATAAATTATTATTATCTACCATTGCTTATCGATCTTCAAAAGTGTATATTATCACCCAATTTTATTTTTAGGACAACGGACAGCCCAATCAATGAGTGCCGATCGTCGGGAGCGAAACGGAAATATTGACAAACTTCATATTGATGAAACTTCAACCAAGTTTCTTGATCGAAGAGTATAATATAAGGGCATTTATTTTTTATTAGGTCTTTCGATTATTAAAAACGATTGTTAAATTTGTTTTATCAGCTTTACGCTTTTTCCCACAATATAGTAAAAGCAGTAGTGTTAAAATACTTCGTTCTTCACTTTCAATACAACTTTCGTGACATAGCATGTTGAATGGCGGAACTCTACACTAATTAAAACAAAAAATGCTAAAAATATTTGTATCTTATTTTGATGTTTTTAAGCAATAATTTGCAGTGATCAGATGATGAAGATGAATCTTCTACTATTGAGCTACTTGGAGTAAAAATTACAACCGTGGACCCAACAGTTCAGTTGCATTTTCAAGTTTTCTTAAAGTATCCGATTACATCAAAACATACATGAAAAATATAAAAATATCTGACGAACCCTTAAAAACTACTGAATATAGATATTAAGGTTCCCCACAAATTGGCCACCGTTTATAAGTGAAACGAGTAGATAAATAAAATTATCACATCGAATAAATCTCAATCAATTACCAGCTGGTTTTTTTATGCAACCAGCTTTAATTAATACATATATTTTACGAAAAAATAATATAAAAGGCATACATGTAAATTTTATACTAGTAATAAAAAATTTACGCCACTCATGATACAATGAAGTACTTTTGTCTAATCTTCTTTATTATAACATTTGCTGGGCTTACTTCATCCATGCAAACTGGTGAGAAATAATTTTTAAAAATATTTTTTAACCTAACGAAAGAACTTTGTTTGGTCGAACGAGCTAATTTCATAAACTAACCTAACGAAAGCGTGATTTTGAGTTCCGCCACTCAACGCGCAATGCCTCCAGAATTCGGCGGAAAGTGGAGAACGGAGTGTCTTAACACTAGGCGCTCTCTCCCTAATATGCTACACCTGTGATACAGTTTTGTTTGAAAATAAACTGATATGAATATAAATTAATATGCTATCTTACATAATAAATATAAATGTCCATTAGAACCTGAAGATGAAGAGCTGGCCATAGAACCGTTGAGGTTGAAACCGCACTGCGAGCTACAAGGATGTATAACTCGCTGTCGTCGTCTTAAGTTTCCCGCAGGAATATGCGTCAATGACAGATGTAAATGTAATGTTAATTAAAAAAAAATACTAAATTTCTCTTTAAAAATAATAATTAAAATTATGCAATACTATGTTTTTTTTTTCTTATCTGTTTTGTATTTATTAATGACGTATTGATTTCTTAAGTTTTTTTATAAACTTAATTAAAAAGATACCATATCTAATTACAAGTTTCTTTTTTTTTAATTTAAACAAAGTTTTAAAAATTATCTTCTTTTAAAAAATAATTTTATACGCAATTGTTGATTATATAAAAGTAAACTGCTAAGAGTTTACCATATATAGTAAATCTCAAAATTTCTCTACAGAAGTAACCTCTACGGTATCACATATAAGAAAAAAAACTAAAGATATCTAAAGAATTCCACAATCAGAAATAACCACAATACCCCACTTACAATGACACAACAAGATAAATACATATCTAGGTTGTACTCGTAAGTACAACATTGTATTCATCATGATATACTAAAATATTTTCGAAGCATGACATACCATACAAAGTTACAAAGGAAATAAGAGGAAAATATATTAAATTCAGAGATCAAATGAACACGTTTATCCTCGGGAGCGTGACGTTCGCCCGCGATAGTGCCGCTTGTCACGGCGCTCACGAATCATGTGCGAATACCGAGCCGCGTATGAGTTTATTACATTGTTGGATTTGGGGAAATATTTTTGTTTAGTTTTGTTGAACAAACTACATATAGGAATAGAATGTGAATGTCTGATTTATCGTTTTGTATGATATTTTAATGTCACGTTTTTCTTTTTCTCTTTGTCCACGAAGGCAGAGAAATGAAACTAAATTAAATAAAAATTACGAAATGGTGTTCACGTACCTCTTAAACTAACGCAAGCACGACAGATAAAAATCAATAATACCTAAAAATGATATAAATTCGTCATTAATGTTGCCATAAGTGTATCAATCCGGGGATTTATTGAGTGATGTATTACATGTGTCAAAAAATAAAAAAAATATACCGACGGGAAACGTGAAAAGGAATAAATAAACAAGACACGTGCAAGCTCTGATTAATATGGCTTAATTACAAAATTTAATCAATCAATTGACATATCGATGTAAACGAGAAAATAAACAAAGTAATACAATTATGACAAAAGTCCAAAAAGTAATCTACCGAATTGTAAAATATTTTTGACGTGTTGTGACATGTTTTATTATATCGACAGTGTCACTGTGTGCGGATCTGTGAAGTTGTTGATATATGTTATACTATTTTTTTATTAGCTTCATGTTGTAAACCGTACACAGCAGGCAAAGGGAACCTAGTGTTAAGACACTCTTTTCCCCATTTCCCCCGGATTCTGGAGGTTTTTTTTGTACCGCGCTTTGGACACCAGAGGGAATTTCCTCGAATGGGAGTCGAACTCGCATCCAGTCGCGTTTACATTCACAATTTATGCTAAATTAAATATATAAAAACTGCCCGCGGCTTCGCCCGCTCGAACTACATGATTATATATTCAATAAACAAAATTGACTGACAGCCTTAAATGTTAAATCATTTATTGGTTTGGGCAAAAATTTATAATATTCTTTGTAAAATAACTCTAATGATTGATGATGGAACCCACAACAGTCGCGTTTACATAACACGCTACCACTGCGACATGAAGGCCTCAATCCTTTTTTCTCTAACCTAACCAAATCGAAATGGAAGTTAGGTCGGCATTCATAAAACTTCGTGAAAGTTAACTATAATTTCAAGTCGCCTCGTCCAAATCGTCCATAATAAAATAAACTTCCGAAAAGAAAACTAGATGGCGCTGCTTGTAAGTTAGAACGCGCTATCGTTACGTTCGCTTTGAATGCGTGATATGGCAAACTGGCTGGTCGCTCAATAAAATGAAAAGAGCGTGCTGTCAAAAGGCATGTAAATTTTTGAAATGCATACTCTTGTGGTATGTATATATATGTAATATATGTAACTAGCGAACACGCGCAGCTTCGCCTGCTTATTTGCACTAGTGGGACTTGAAGTGTAAATCTTTATTAATTGTTGGAAAATCACTTAGTTTTTAACAAAAAAGGGGTTATCTATATATATAAAAGGACTTGTCCTCACTGACTGAGGTAAGACATGAATTTTGGACAGATGTTTACTTTCATAATCTGGACTTTCCCTAAGAAGAGATTTTGAAAAATTTTAACCCTAAAGGTGTGAAATAAGGGTTCAAAGTTTGTATGGAAAAAATTTAAATCGGCACCGATTTGTATAAAATTTGAAATTTAGATTTTTAAAAGTATTTAATTGAATACGTGTTTCATTGTTTTCTAGAATTCACCCCCTAAGGGTGCAAATAAGGGGTTGAAAGTTTGTATGGAGAAATTTTTAAATCGCCGCCGATTTTTATAAAATTTGAAATTTAGACTCTTAAAAATATTTCATTGTACACATATTTCATGGTTTATTAGAATTCATCCCTAAATAAGCAAGCGAAGCTGCGCGCGTCCGCTAGTATAAGATATTTACTTATCTGGACTTAACGCGAAGATTTAATTTAATTTTTAATTATATCTAATTAATATATTAATTTGATATAATAATCGAGAATAACCAGTGCTTAAATTTTAATTTTTATTATAGTGCTAATATTAGTCTTAGCCTTAAACTGAGATTTAAGCATTAAAATTATAACAATCGAGATGTCAGTGCAGGTTAATTTGTCTCGCAGTGTATCTTTTCTTTACTATATTAGCTCGTAAGCACGTTATAAAAAAAAATATAATATTTTATATTATAATTTCATACCAAAAATCAAGAAAAAGCAATTACTTATTTCTCAGAAAAACATCTCCTAAAATATTATTACCATTCGATCGATTCGAGTTTCGTTCCTTTTATTCATACGTTTGTACATCAATATTATAATAACGTTATAGAGTACACGTTTTATGTGTAATTTTATTTCTCTCTATACCTATATTCTAAATTCGAAAGTAACTCTGTCTGTCTGTATTTTACGCAATCAGGGCCAAACCGCTAATTTCATTGTGACAAAATACTCATATAGAGATACTTGAGGGTCACGGCATGAACATAGGATATTTTTTTCTCATATTTGTAATATTTTCGATATATACCAATATATTAAAATACTTATTAATTTCACATACAATTTATTCCGCCATGTTAATAACAATGTTAAAAACGTCACCCAAAATGAGCTTGCTTAACGCATCTCTCTATTGAAAACTAAAAATAATTCCATAAATATATTTAATAAATATTCGTATAGTTCAAGCGGGCGAAGCCGCGTTCGGGTCCACTAGTCCTAAATATCTATAGATCAAAAACCTATACCTCGATTCCAAGGAGCGTGGGCGTAGCGCCTATGATTGTGTCGCCTGTAGTATCACGCCGGCCGCAAATCATGTGTGAAGTACGTAGTACCTGATGTGAATAACTGGATTCGTTATATGAAGTAAAGTTCGTGGAATGACGAGAAATATTTACTTTCAATTTAAGTATATATTTTTGCTTATAAAAGCAATAAAATTACTTTTTGTTATCCATATTTTATGAAGTTTTCGTGGTGGTTGTGGGTTTCATCGTTAGTATGGGGAACTTCAAGATTTACAAAGTATTTTGTTCTCTCAGTGCAAGATAACATTTCAAAAATGATAAAAACCTTCTAACTTATTAATACAACTGCAATGCTCTATTTTAAATCTAGTATTGTAACAGAAACTCCAAATAAAAAATATTATTAACTTAGATTCCCAAAAAATACGATTTGAATACATAACTACAAATATATAGCGTCTGACTGCAAACACGATGATATTGGGCTCGATTCCCACACAAAAGAATGATTGTATTTAAATTATTTCCATTTCCTCGCTCCAGTGATATAATGCGTGGCGTTGAGTTCCACTACTCATTACACAAGGTCTCCAGAACAGCAGGAAAAAGAGTGAAGCTTGGTTACTATATCATTATACTAAAGCTGGTAATATATTGTAGTATATATATTTTATGAAGACATGAATAAGTAAACAAACTTCGTCATGATATCAGGAAAACTAGTCATAAATAAAAAAAAACTTGTCAATGACGAGTTATTCCGATTCGAGCGCGTTCACCATTTTATCGAAACGTCAATCAATCTAACATACGTTGAAATTGGCACTTTTACCTCGGATCGTATCTCATTTCTTTCGAAAATATTACGTCTGTGTCGACGTGAAACTTGGAGAAATATCTATGTATTTATAATAAAGCAGCCGACATTCTAGGGAAGAATGTAAACACAATATATGGAATCACACAGGGAATAACGAATTCTTAAGCGATATAACATTCTCCACGCTGCCGAACATATTGCTAGAGTAATACTCAAAAAATGTCAGAAATGTACCAAATAAACTCAGCTAGTACTATAACGTTGGTTGATCAAGGTAAGTTTCAAATTTTATTCTATTATTTTTCCGTGCCGTGCCTGTGACAAAACATCTAACTTATTTAGGTACATCAAACGCGTCTCCTTTCAATTTGACCCAAAAATTTCCTTTTACCAAAACATGAATAGGCTACGAGAGTCTGAATTAAAAATATTTACATAATTTAAGCGACACAGGCGGTGCAGGCGCCTTCTAAAAGGGTAAAAAAGCCCCCACCTCATCTCGTCGTCTATTTTACTGAAAATTGAGTCAAGATGAGAATAATTTTTTTTTTTTGTTGCTTCCGTCCGCGTGGTATGGATTTTTAATAACGTATTATTTGTCAGGTGTGTTTTCCTTATAGCTAAAGAAGAAAAAAGGAGACTAAATTGCGACAGCTTTTGTTTCTATATTTTCTTGCTTGCAGAGGCTGTCATTAAAGTATAGCTTTATAGAATATACATACATAAATTTTTCAAACACATTGTTATATTATGATGTCAGCAATAGAAGACTTGCAATTTCCTTTTTATATTGTATTTTTATAATATTTTTTTAAAACAGTCATATTTTTATTTATTTTTTCTTGCTTCATACTGTACCCGCACAAAGCACAATATGGGAAATGGGAATCTAGTTTTAAAACACGCTGTTCCCATTAAGTCACTACCGGCCCCTCCTTTCCAACGAATTCTGGAGGCATTGCATGTCGAGTTTCGGAGCTCAACGCCGCGTTTTGCCCCAATACTAGAGAAAGAAAATAAAATGCATCCTTCATAATATATTTTAGCCTTAACATTTAAGAGTATAAATCACATTCCTGCTACTACAATTGTTCTACACCCCGTGTTCATTTGCATCTCCATTACAACGTGCTCCGTAAATAGATGCCTAATACGTTTTGCGGTTTACAAGTAATTAGTTTATCTAACCTCTAATAATTCTGCACTGATTTATCATTGTGTATGTTCTAATTAGTGCTAGAGAGACCAATTAATATGGAGATATAGAGGATATTTGATATTGAGGCCAGTCGTGGTGCAGGGCTACAAGCATGTGACTGAAAACGATAAGTGGGGGGTTCGATACCCACGCGAGAAAACGTCTACTGTTTTTGTTATATTTCTCTGGTGTCAAAGGAATTCGCTGCGTTGAAGTCCGTCACTTACCAGGCAATGTCTCAAATTTAGAAGGAAATTTAAGTTGAATTTAGTTATAAATTCTTTAAGCTTTCTCCCTAAGAAAAGCACCATTTTACCTTTAACAACAAGTAACATTTTACCTTTATATTACATATTTCAATTCGGAATCCCACATTCTGGCGGTATCACATTACAAATGTCGAGCTCCGTAGTGTTTGCGAAACAAGTTTTGACGAACATTTGCCAACTGTTGTTCTAAACTTGTATCAGACTTCATTTGAGATATCGCAAGCCACAATACATATGGTATTTTGGTTGGTAAAATCGTTTTTTTTATTTAAATGAATATTTGTTAATAATAATTTTAACTTTTAGGATAAATCCCACATAAAAACTCAAACACCTAAGTACGAAAATAATTGTACAAGAACATACTCGTAAATGAGTTAAATTTGAAGTCGTCACTTAATAGGTACGGAATGTCTCCAGAATTCGGCGGGGAGTGGGAAACAGAAGTGTCTTAATAGGAAAGGAGTATCTAAACATTGAGGTTTAGTTTTCCCTTTGCCCTCATGAAGTAAAATGCACTTTTTAAATAATCCATCAATTAATTTAAAAAAATATTAAATAATTTATTTAAATGTTTTTGTATTGAATAAAGTAATTTGTAATTACTTTTCGTATAGGTTTTAATATATGTATAGAAGCGCCGTCGTGGCCCAGTGGGATAATGATTGTACTTAATTTTATTCTCCGCTCTCTTAGGCGAAGCGCGGCATTGATATACGCAATGACTTGAAATATTGACAGAATGTGCGGAACGGACATTTACTAGAAAATATTTCACCTAAAATATACAACGAGAAAGAAAAAATACTAAAAACTCACAATAGACTTTTACTATACTAAAAGGTCTAGAGTTGCACGCTACAAAATAAAGAGTGATTTATTATTCACATCCCAGTTTGTTTACTTGTCCGTACAACTGTTTGCCCTCTTACTTATGTAGTTAGGCCCCTTTTGTTCTAAAGATATTTCCCTGACCCTATACTGCGTGTATGACAAGAACGAATGTACAAACTAATACATGTTTATATAGGCCTATTTACTTTAACTTAATACTAAGTAAACCTTACTTACATTTTACTTTATAAAAACAACCACGTTGCAGACAAAACGCTTTTTGTTTTTACATGTACAGATTACAGCGCGACGACTTATCTAGATTTAAGTTGATTCGAGCT